>JAPWDM010000004.1:43585897-43590897 GCA_035578155.1 Brachynemurus nebulosus
ACAGACGATAGTCTTTCCAATGCTGTTTTCAAGTTTCGAGTATCTCTAGAAACATTGGAATTCATTCTATCTAGAATATTTAGTAATGTGTATCTCCGAACGGATTGAGGTACAAACGAAACGAAAAGAACTATAACGGGTACAAATCATACTCTGAGATGCATTTTTAAAAATTACAATATCTACAAAAAAATAAATTTCGTTCGGCTTAGAATTTCGAGTATCATGTATCTTCTAACTTTTTGCAAACGAAAAGAAAAGCTGTAGACGAGCACAAACGAATCTTTATCGAATTCCGTTTACTAATTTTGAATGCTTCCAAAAAAAAAACTGAGTTCATTTTATCTCGAATTTGGAGTACCGAGTTTTCCGAACCTTTTGAGACACAAACGAAAATAAAAGAGGTTCAAAAGGATTTCTATCGAATGCTGTTTTCAAAATTGAAATATTCCAAAAAACACTCAAATTGGTTCTACTTAGAATTTCGCGTACCGTAAATCTCCAAATGCTTCGAGGTACAAACGAAAATAATAAAAATACAAATAGGTACAAGCGAATTTCTACCAAAGAATACTAATAAAATTAAAATATTTAAATTTTGGGTGCCGGCCATTTTTAAAATTTCTTTCCACATCCCCCAAATCTGTTTAACACAAACAAAATAAAGTGCGGTAGAAAAAGGTACAAACAAAGAACAAACGAGCTGTATTATTTATTTCTGAATTTTCAATATTTACCGGCTTTCAATATTTAGGATGAAATTCCACAAACTAAATCTTTCAGCAATAAACTATTTTTAAACAAACAATCTACAGAGGCGTACCAACGGGGGTGCAAGGGGGTCTATCATGCACCGGGCGCGACTTGCAGAAGGGCGCCAAATGTGTACCAAAGAGGTGCCAAATATTAACTATACGTGTTTTTGGTAGGAATGGGGGGCGCCAATAAAGTGTCGTGCCCCGGGCGCCAGTTATGTTCACTACGCCACTGACAATCTATTCGTTACAACATAATATCCTTTTAAACAAACAATGATATGTTTTGACTAACATTCACGTAATTTTTAAATCGTTATATCTAAGATTCACATATTCGTTTTAGTGTATGTCAACATCCACCGGTGTATGTCCGATATAAAAAGATTTATTAAATAATTTCGGACATACACCATCGAAATTGGTGATTGTCGACATACACCGGTGTATCTTAACATTCACCAATTTCGTGCATTCACTGTAATATATATATATATATATATATATATATATATATATATATATATATATATATATATATATATATATATATATATACATAGCACGCTCCCATATCGCACTCCCCATTTAACAATTTCGTCGTACACAAGATGTGTGTAATGGCACTCCTCCGTGTTTTAAAGCAAATATATTTCAATGTGTTACTGGCTAGGTAATAGTTTGTAACAGTAAATCATACAAATATATAAAGTAGAAACATGGACGCCCGTGATCTTTGATTTTTTCATTTAGCAATTTGGTCATAAATAAAAAAGTCAACAAAATGCGACTGTGTAAAAAATGAGCTAAGAAGATGAAAACATGAAAAGATGATAAAATTGAAAAGAGAAAAATAAGTTAATAAAATAATGTTGTACCTACTGTTTTATTTTTTTGTTCATTTATTTTTGTATTTCAATTTCATCTTGTTTCCATCTTTTTAGTTTTCTTTTTCTACAGTCAGAAAATGCACTTTTGAAGCTAAGACGAATCCAGTGACATTTCTTTTATCAACATAACCCTCCTTTTGAGGCAGTAACTATATATTTTCGGAATGTATAAGGTATTTGTTCAACTTTAATTTTTTAAGTCATTATTTTTTGATAGATTATTTCCACCATTTTTATTTTATCGTGATGTCGTATAGCCTAGATAACCCGTGTGATTAACTGATTGGAACACGGAAGGCGACCATTTTACACCCATCATACATACAAGGGACCAGGGCTGCCAGTAAAAATTTTTAGTTTATGCAATCAGATCTCTGAAAATATACATAATTGACTCCCATTATACAAAACAACTTTTCGTTACAAAATGAGCAAGAAAAAAATGAACCGATTTTTTTCCAACTAAACCGTAATTATTAAATTTTAATCAATTTTGCAATTTTGTCAGAACGAAAGTAAATTCATATACACGTAAGGGCATATGTAGTTTCGTTGGGTCGAACGTGATGTCACATTAATAAAGAATTGCAACTGCTATGTTCAGCGTATTCAGTCTAAATTTTCGGTGTTTGTATCCAATTATACAAGAAAATTCCTTATACAAAGAGGACACACAAGGCAACCAAATTATACAGATTTTGTATCCAATTATACAATCTGGCAGCCCTGCAAGGGACATACTGGACCCTTTGGATTTCGCCGCAGTTGAGTAATTAAAATACAATGAAGTGAGAAAGTTACAAGTTCAAATCTTGCTACTTTTTTCAGATTTTCATAAATTTACGAATCGATTTATTTCATTACAGTAAAACCTCCGATTATGGACACGCTTCTTAACCGGATGCCTCCTACAGCCGGACAACTGTTTTTTTATGACGGTGGCATCTCATACTAAACTAATGACTTTAGCACTCCTTTAAGCGGACTCTCTATTAACCGGACGCGGACACAATATTTTTTGACGAAGACATATTATTTAGTCAATTATTACCTCCATTAACGGACGCCGGTACGTCTAGTGCGTACGTACGAATATAGGTTCATGTTTTAACTTGTTAACAATGATTCTAATGTGACGATGCATTTGCAAATGTTATAGTTTTGTATACCTAAGTATCCAGATTCGTTCATAAAGTTATTTTGGATTAAAAAATTAAAAAAATTTTGTATTGAAAAATTAGTTGTGGATACCACATTATTTAATGCTATTATTTACCCTGACCTTGTTAAGCGGACACCCCGGACACCTCTGTCATTCTTACAAGTATTCGGTAATAATACGGGTATTATAAATTGATAAAATTGGCCGAACTATCCCATTTAGAGTTTGATTTAAATAATAAATGCATTATGACATCTACAAAACAATCATAAACGTCGTAATTAAAATTCATTTATTGTTTTAGAAATTATAAGGTACAGCAATCCCCCGAAGAACACGATTAATTGGTTCCGTGTTCTTTGAAACTGTGTTGTTCGAGACCACCAAAGATAGGCATTTTCTATTACACGTGTGAAAATAAAAAAATATTAAAAAATTTCAAAGAAATAACGCAACGAAAGAATTACATACTTACATACACATTTGTATGTAATGGGTATTTATTTCGATTAAAATAGAATGGAATTGAGCATTCGTTAGCTCTGAAGTCGGTCTATCATAAAAATTTATTGAAAACTTAGATCGTAAATATATCGTAAACGGTGCTTCGTAGCTCAGAAATAACGAAATTTTTGAAGGCTTAAGCGAAGCAAGTTGTGGGTATTTCGAACCTACTGGCCCTGTTAAAGCCTACTTTTCGTTATCGAAAATTATCGATACCGCATAACTTATCATAGATTGGTTATAACTGGTTAATTTAGGCTCTGTTGGTCCCATTGATTTAGTCACCAATAAAATATTTTCGAAAAAATTAGTTTTCGATACTTTTCGTAAACGTAAATTTTTGATCGTAAATATCTCGTAAACGGTGCGTCGCGTTGTAGAGAAAAAATAACGAAATTTTTAAAGACTTAAGCGAAGCAAGTTGTGGGTATTCCGAACATATTGGGACTGTCAAAACCTACTTTTCGTTATCGAAAATTATCGATGTCGAAAATAACGACATTTTCAAAATTTAAATATGTAAATTTCTACAGATTCGTTATCATTTCTATTATAAAATTCTCAAAAATTAAATTTTATTTATAAATATAATTATCGATGTCGAAAATAACATTTTTTTTATTTAAATTTTTAGGTAGTTTTTATTTCCAGCATTTTTCTTTTATAATGACAGATTCAATTTACACGATTTTTATTCGTGAAAATCAAATCCACATGGAACTGATATATTCGCGTACATTGAGGACCGATGTAACTTTATATCAAATATATAATAGATAACTATATGTATTTTATTCTTGTTCAGAAGAATTACTTAAAAAGCGTGTTGTTTAAAACCGTGTAATTCGGGGGAAGCGTACGCGTGTTCTTCGAGTACCGTGTTCTTCGGGAGTTACCTGTACTTTCATCTTTATTTTCTCCCATCTCGGGGCAATTTAAGACAAAGTTATTCCTATTAAAATAACTTTTTCTTTATGCATGCTACACCTTTTTCCATCGTTTACATTCTCTTTTTGTTTCATTGTTTCAAATATATATATATATATATATATATATATATATATATATATATATATATATATATATATATATATATATATATATATGTATATATACATATCGTATATAAAATTTTGATATATTTGAAGATTTGAACTAGTGCATAAATTGTTTTGTCGTAGAAAACAGTAAGTACCAACATAATACAATACAGTGAGTGTTGTTATATTGGCTGTTTGTATCAACTGGTTGCATTGAATCGTAAAAATAAAACAAAAATAACAAAGGAATAAAAAAAAAATTCGTTTCTCTATTGTTTACAAAAAGTATCTACATGCATGTCCTACACATGTATCATGTTATACAGTTTGGTTTCAGAGAAGTAAGAGCATACAAATTTTCACATCGGAGAAAATTGTTTGGGTCAAAATATTTACTTTTTTGTTTTGTGGGTATGATTTTTCTCAGTATCCATAAAACAAAATCTAAAAAAAAAGATTCTTACAATAAAATCTCCAATTTCCTACTAATTGTATGTAGGACCGGACCTACCCTAAGTGCCGCCCGGGCCAACGTAAAAAATTCCACCCCTGTCTTCCCCAAAAAAAGAAAAATAAATATTTTTTCCCTCCAAAAAATAAGTGACAAGCAAAAAAAACGCCAAATTCTAAATTTTGGCGCACTTTTAAG
>JAPWDM010000004.1:43593397-43795897 GCA_035578155.1 Brachynemurus nebulosus
GAAAAAGTCGGCTTGACCTTGTGTTTTTAGTAATATGACCTTGTCCTGACCTTCTTAATGTCAGCATTAAAACATTTAAATTATTATTTTTGACGTAAAATTTCATTATTATTAGTACGTATCCGACGTCTAAATGAGACATTTCTATTAAAAAAGTTATTTGACCTTATGTTGACCTTCCTAAGGTCAAATTAAAAATTATAAAAATATTATTTCTTACGTAAAATTTTCCTCTGTTTCAGAATCCAGCATAAAAAATAGTGGTTTCTATTGAAAAAAATGACCTTGACCTTCACATACTCTTGAAAATCGACCTCAAGGTCAACATCATTAACAACGTCTTATGACCCCCACCGTCATGAACAACTTTTGACTTAACTTTTTTTTGTAGGCCGAGTAATTTAAGAGATAATTGGATCTATAGATTAAAATGACTCACCATGTATATATATATATATATATATATATATATATATATATATATATATATATATATATATATATATATATATATATATATAAGTACTCCAATAAAACACGTTTAACTCAAAAATTAATGACTTATCTGCTTAATAATAGAATGAAAGGCAATACTACAAGTTAATTTTAAACAATAGATAAAGGATTTTAAGGTATCATAAAACACCTGGTCCACAAAACGTGAAATATGAAGTTTTCTGAGAAATAATGTAATTTACTTGTTAGTCTTTTACTAACTTTCGGAATAGCAAGAAGCTGCTGAGTTTTATTTATTTGTGTAGTAGAGACAGTTTGTAATACGAAATGTCGAAACAATGAGAACTTAACGCAGAAACGCGGATAAAAATTCAGATGTTAGATGAAGAAGGGAAGATTCAAGTAAAGATTGCTAAGTTAGTAAAAGTTTGACGATGTGCATTGCAATCTACCATTGAAAGGTTCGCGGAGACTGGCTCTCACACAAACAAAATGAGAACGGGCAGAATACGCATCACTACTGACCGCCACGATAGAAAACTTATCCGTGACTCATTTGAGGACCGCAAAAAAGCTTCTTTTGAGCTCGCTGCAGCTTTATCGAAGGACAATGGAAAACCAATTAGTTCGCGAACTGTAAGAAGAAGGATCACAGAAGCAGGCTTAAAAAGGCGGAAAGCCAGGAAGAAGCTTTGACTATCCGACAACAACAAGAAGTATCGTGTGGAATGGGCTCTAAGACATCAGCATTCTTCTGAAGAAGATTGGTCCAGTGTGGTATAATTTGACGAATCTAATAAATTATAATAATAGTTAAATTTTATACCATCGCATTAAACAAAACGATTAGATTCGCCGGACCATACCACATTGGACCAATCTTTTTTAGAAGAATGTTAGTGTCTTAGAGCCCATTCTAAACGATTTTTCTTGTTGTTGTCGGAGAGCCAAGGTTCCTTCCTGGCTTTGCGGCTTTTCAAGCCTACTTCTGCGAGTCTTCCTCTTACAGTTCGAGAACTAATTGGTTTCCCAATGTCCTCCGATAAAGCTGCAGTGAGCTCAAAAGAAGTTTTTTGCGGTGCTTAAGTGAGTCACGGATAAATTTTCTATCGTGGCGGTCAGTAGTAATGCGTTTCCTGCCCGTTCTCATTTTGCTTGTGTGAGAGCCAGTCTCCGCGAACCTTTCAATGGTAGATTGCACTGCACATCGTCAAACTTTTACTAATTTAGCAATCTTTACTTCAGTCTTCCCTTCTACATATTACATCTGGGCTTTTACCGGTGCTTCTGTGTTAAGTTCTCATTGTTTCCGCCTTTCGTATTACAAACTGTCTCTATTACACAAATAAATAACACCCAGCAGCTATTCCGAAAGTTAATAAAAGACTAACAAATAAATTACATTATTTCTCAAAAAACTGCATATTTCACGTTTTGTGGACCAGGTGTTTATAGTACCTTGAAATCCTCTATCTATTGTTTAAAATTAACTTCTGGTATTGCCTTTCATTCTGTTATTAAGCAGATAAGTCATTTTTAAATTAATTTCTGAGTTACACGTGTTTTATGGGGGTGCTTAATACTTTTGGCCAAGGCTATATATATATATATATATATATATATATATATATATATATATATATATATATATATATATATGCATATAACTTTATATATAGTATGCAGTAGCCACTATGAAACTGTACACTACCAGAGTGTTACAACCAATATTATTTTCACCACTTTGGTGTGGCAAACACAATCAATCAAACGCTGAATATAAGTACATGCAAAATGTTTGTTTTGTTATTGTCGTAGTACAGGTACATAGCAGTAAACTAGTTACTGGCGTCTACATATTTTCTTTATCTCACTGTGAAACTGTGATTTTAGTCCCATGCTGTAACACTTTCATAGTGCCGACTGTACATTACTTTTGAAAAACAATACATATCTTAAAACTACATCAATCTGCCTATTAAATAATTTGGCAAAAATGTTAAGATTGATTAAGTAAGTAAGTAAAACACTAAAATTAGGAAACTCAAAAATTATTCCTTTACCTGCGAATATATGCCTTTCGCAAACAACAAAAATTATAAGAAAAAACTTCTGTCATCAGAATAATAAAAAAATAATTAAATAAGTTCAGAACAGCACACAAATATTTTATAATGAATAGAACTATCCAATATCAACCCGCATCTCACATCGACACTTATACGTTCGACGTCTCAGGCGATATAATTTGCTCAATAAATATTATAATAATTTTTACGTATATAGCTCTTTCTAGAAATTAAAGTGATGGTAGAGTGACAAAAAATTTCATTAAGAATAGATAGAATTATTGAACATCGATCAGAATCATATTGATCCTCGCAAATATATGTTTTTCGGGTGAAATAATTCCTTTAAAAAATTGCTAATTATTTTAATTATCCGAACTCTTCGGAGAGGCAATGTACATGTCTAGAACTATACGAGAATTGCTTCATATTAAGCAGAATTATCGAAAATCGACCAGCGTCTCACTTCTACACAAGAAAATATAAGTTTTTCAGCAAAACAATATTGTTTAAAAATTTTTTTTTATTGTCTTTATTACCAGAACTCTTTGGAAAAGCAATTTACAGGCCCGTAACTATATGAGAACTGTTTTGGAAGAAAAGGAACTCTCAAAAATCGATCCGCACCTCATCTCGATATCTATGGATATAGGAATCCGTTTGTCTCTATTTGATCTTGATTTATTTTTTTTTTTTTTTTTGCTTTAAATAGCAGAACTCTTCTTAGAACTCATGTAGAACTATAAATCTTTTCAAATCTAACAATTACTGATAAGTAAATTATCGTAGGACAAAGTGAGATGCTGCGTGAAGTTGGCGTCTCAGTTTGTCCTGAGGGATTTTTTTTGCTTTAAACGCCAGAACTATTTATTTAAACTAACAGGAACTCTAAAACTGTTACAAATAAGGCCAGAACTCTTAATTGTTTATGAGTTTCCACCAAATGATACGCCAACTTCACACACACGTTGAGATTCTAAAGATCAAGGCAAAGAACACAAATATAATCAGTTACGCTATCGGAGTCAAAATTTTCTGCGTGTGTCCAGTTTCCACCACTTCTGCAACGATATCATAACTATCTTTGCAGACAAACCTTGCATTCAATCTTTTTCAGATGAGAAACATACAGGCTCTCATTTCCCGAAATCCGCCATTTTGTGAAACATGGTTATACACTTCAATATTTATTTGTTATCATAATTCTGATAATCATAACAAAAAATAGGGAAACATAGCTTTATAATTAGTGATAAATAATTAAAATAAAAAATTTAATTTAGTTGTAACTTTGATATGGTTAAAATTATTTTGTTATGAGCATCGAGCACAAAAAACAAAACCTCTCTTAATAACTGACTGCGTGCAACTACCAGAAAATACGTAAAAGAGAAGCTTAGTCGACAAGTACCGAAGACGTTTAAGTTGGATACTAGCGAATACAAGCATTAGAAGCGTGTACTTTTACACCGCTCTCATTACCCGCTAGCTCTCATTACCCCTCGCTCTCCTAATAAATTTTTAAAAAAATTAAGCATCACTTGCGAAATTGCACCTTTTCTGTTTAACGAAAGGTGACAAAGCGATTGACTACGTAATTTTCTATACCTACTAAACCAAAGAATTATCTTATTGTGGCTTGGTATGTTATTGTAAACATAATGTACCTAAGCAATAATTTATCTAAATGTTTTAGTAATGGGCCAAGAGCTATTTTCAAAATTTATTACCACTACTCTGTAACTTCATATGCGGCTTCATTTTGACGAGTATTTCAGGTGTTTTTTTATCTATGATAATTTTTTCAAATGATATAATCTATGATATATTATTAAAATCCTAGCTACCGGTACTTTGGAAACCGTATGGAACACCATTTGGGCAAGTACAATCTTCACTTATTGATTTTTTTAGAACGGCTAACATGGGCGTACCCAGCGAGGGGCAAAAGGGTGCAGCTGCCTCCCCCCTAAAAGCAAAAAAATTAAATGGTTATTAAGTGATGGAACGAAACAAAATTAGGTAGGGTGATGACGAATAATCAGTTGTTCACAATAAAAAAATTATATATGAGGTGGGTGATTCTACTTTATAGGTCCTTCAAAAAGTTAAAGTTGTCTCCACAATAAGGAAGGTTAAAACTATATACAGAATGAAGAAACCGCATTTATTTTATTTAAATAAAGTTTAGATGACCTACCTACACAATTACTATAATTTTTGATTTAATTTTTTTTTATAAAAATGGTGTCAAACTTTTATTGCAGTTCTAAAACGTATGTCCCTATTACGTATTGCTTGGAACTATAACGTTTTTTTTTAAAAATAAGTTTACTGAAACCACACAATTATATAAATAAAAAAGAAAGTTAAATTGTTACGCATGGTAATTAGAAAGTTAAATTTTATTTATCTGCAGAATTGCTTCTTTTGACGTGACGAAAAATTGTCGCAGAAAGGGCATAGCCGGGTAAGATAGGGAAAACGGCCCTTGACGCAAAATTGACTGTTTTTATAGGAAATAGTACTTCTTAGCTCCAGATACATTTCTGCCAAATTTCAACCCTCCGAGGCTAATAGTTTATGAATACACAAACAGACAAAAATTTTCAAAAAAAAAGGTTTTTTGACGAAATTACTGAGCCGATTTATTTGAGTTTAATATATATTTTGTACCCAACTTAGGCAAAGTAATAAAAAAAAAAGTTATATCTCTTTATTATACTAATTTTTCTAAGTTTTTAAATTTAAGTAAATTTTTTTTGGCACTTACGCGTTAGCGACACCCACCATTTTTTGTTCAATAATATGTCACTTAGTACTCTATAACATATATTTTTACGGAAAACTTTTAGTTGGTAGAATATAGTAATATTTCAATACAAATTCATGCCATGTTCGGTACTATATATATTACTTATGTCTAAAGAGGACCATAAAGCATCTACCTTATTTCTAAGACAGTAGAATTCTGAGGGGTGCAATAAAATGTTCCCTTCCCCCTTGAGTTGCAGTTCTTGGGGTTCCTGTGACGGTCTAATATATATATATATATATATATATATATATATATATATATATATATATATATATATATATATATATATATATATATGTTGCAGCTATATTGTCAAAACCGCTTTTTTATAATAACTCTAGTCAAATTATAAAAAAACCAAATATTGTCAACTAATGTTGTCTCTTACAATACTTCTAGTAAATTTTAGTGTTATTATAATTTCGCTAGATGCATTTAGAGAAATTGTGAAGTGTAATGCTTTTTGACAATATAACTAAATCAGCTTACAGGAAAATATGCTTTGGAGTAACCGATAAGAAATTTTTGTTCCGTTTAAAAGTTTCCGTGGGATGTGAATACTATAAATTAATAATGTCTTCACTACTAAGTCTATTTCAATAAAATTTTGTAGGAATACTTATATGGTTTAGAATAATAAACAGGATAATTTATATCCTGGTTGAAGGTTCCTACGGGATATGAATACGAAACTAAGTGGTATCAAAACTATCAAACCGATTTCAATCAAATTTGGTATGAATACTTTTAGGTTTTGGAATAACAAACAGAAAATGTTTATCCCGATTATAGGTTCCCATGGGAAACCAAATAAATTATTCAGTCAGGCCAAAATTATTGAAATGATTTCATTCAACTGCTGGGATAGTTTGTACCCGGATTGAAGGTTCCTTAGGGATATGAATATAAAACTAATTAATGTCAAAACTACTGATTCGATTTCAGTCAAATTTGATATGAATACTTTTATGTTTTGGAATAACAAACAGGAAATTTTTATCCCGATCATAGGTTCCCATGAGAAACCTAATAAATTGTTCAGTCACGTCAAAACTACACAAGCGATTTCAATTCTATTCAATACTGACGCTCATATGCTTTGGAATAGCTGGTGGTATAGTGCGTATCCCGGCTAAACGATTCTGTGGAATATGAATACGAAAGGTCCCCGTGGGAAATGAACTAATATTTTGAATGAATTATGGCACCTAGAATTACATTGAACCTTAGATAAACCTACACTGCAATGTTTAAATTGTTTCAGTAGTTTTGAAATTTATTTCTATCGTAATAGCAGGCAATAGGAACTTTCAAACGGGATACAGATTATTCCATTATTTATTAAAAAGCATATCATATAAATACGTATCTAAATCAAATTTAATTGAAATTCATTCAATTAATTTTGAGGTGACTCAATCATTTAGTCTGTTTCCCACTGGTTCTCTTAACCGGGATAAAAATGTTTCTATCAGTTATTCCAAAGTGTATAACTTTATATACAAGATCAGACTGAAATCGCTTCAGTAATTCTGATTTGACTGAATAATTTATTTTGTATCCCTCAGGAGCCTTTAATCGGGATAAAAATTTCCTTTTTGTTATTCCAAAGTATAAAACTGTCCTTACTAAATTTAATTGAAATCAGTTTTATAGTTTTACACTAATTAGTTTCCTATTAATATCCCGCAGGAACCTTCACCCAACATATAAATTATCCTATCAGTTATTTTAAGCCATAAAATATTTCTACTAAATTTTGTTGAGATCGGGTTAGTAGTTTTGATACCAATTAATTTGTTATTTACTTCACAATTTCTCTAAATAGGTCTAGCGAAATTATAATAGCACTGAAATTTACTAGGTGTATTGTAAGAGACAACATCAGTTGACAATATTTGGTTTTTTTATAATTTGACTAGCGTTATTATAATAAAACGGTTTTGACAATATTGCTGCAACATATATATATATATATATATATATATATATATATATATATATATATATATATATATATATATATACATATATATATATATACGTTATATATATATATATATATATATATATATATATATATATATATATATATGTATATATATATAGTTACATGTAATTATATAAAAATATACAATTACATAAGTATACTCAAATATAATTTTTTTTATCGGGTTTACTAAACTGCCTTTCCCTTGCTAAAATGTTACAACTAGGAATGGAAAAAACCCACCGGTTATAATCTAAAACCAGTTTTTCTGTTTTGGTTCATCGGTTTATTTCGGTTATTTCCTTGACTCGGTTATTATCGGTGCTTTTTTTAATCAATAACCAGAGAAAAAACCGGGCAAATTATGTTTAGAAATAAAATAAATTTAAAAATTTAAGATTCAGTGATTGTTTTGATCGGTTTGTTTGATGGCTTGTTTTTATTAAGAAAAAGATTGAAATAATTTCTTTAAATTCTAATACATTTAGCCTATTATGGTACGGAAAATACTATCGTTTAAAGATTAATAAAATAGTAAAATAAAAATTTTTGTCTTTAAGTATTGTTTTTCCTAGAAAAAAACCAAAAACCGGTTATTTTGAGCGGTTATAACCGTGAGGTTAAGCTAAACATAAAATAAATCTAAATAACCGAAAACCGATTATTTTTGAAAAGTCACCATCCCTAGTTACAATCTGACCGACCATGGCTTGCCCCTCCCTAGTTTTGATCCTGAATACGCCCTTGACGGCTAACCTATTTAAAATGAAAATCACATAAATAAAACGAATTTTTAATACGAAAAAATGAAAAGATTTATTTCGAATTAATCACAACTAATTTCATTTACCGTTCAAGCTGTTTAGAAAGATAATAAAATTGAGATTGATAGCTATCGATAACATTGTTACACAGTCAAGTTTGATAAAAAGAGACGACAATAATTCAGACAATCCATCATTCATCTCATCTCGCTCGCTCACCTTGTGTATACACACTTATTCTATTAAACCATAGACACAATAACCACTTAAACCGCCAAGTTTGTGTTAAAACGCTCAATATGAAACAGATGAATGAGCAGACACACACATACAGGATACAGGACCGTGACAGGGGGTGGTGGTGAGAGAGATTAATTAAATAATGTCGTTTGATCAAACTAATCATATTATATATACCTACGTACCTAGTAGTAAATCTCTTGACTTTTATGTATAAGCATTTTTGATAGACGATATTATTAGAAAATTACAGATTATATAATAAATCTTAAACCAGACGTTTAGAGAATGTAGTAGAGAGACACTTTGAACAATGTTAAGTCTGTGTCATCTTGTAGCGGAAATTATTAAACTCTGTGTTTTAATAATTTGGTTCTTAAAATACAAATTTTCTGAGAGACTAATTATTATTATTTGAAGATCTTGCTCAATATTTGGCATACTACGAATACCACTTATACAGCTAATCCCACTAAAAATATGTTTGGAAATGTGTCAAGTAATTACAGTAGACTTCCGATTATCCAAGCCCCGGTTAACCGAACTAGTCATCCGAAAAAACTAATTTTGGACAAAAGTGTACCTATGAAAAGGTACCACTATTTCTGAACGTATTATCAACTCTAGCAATTGCGATACATAAGTTTGAGCCACTCTGTATAAGAATTATTGAACAAACATGAAAAATATGACCAAATTTTAAGACAAGATTTTTTTTCGGAACCCTAAGGAAATTTATCACTAGAACAAAAACATTTTGGCATTCAATTTTGAAATGTGTTTAAAATTTTATTCTTAATTTTCTTATCGGTACCACCACCATCAGTATTTCGGCAACGGGATTGATATTCTAAATAGCTTGCTGCCATCATTTCACATGAATTTAGAGAAATAACAGATTTTTCAATTTTTTTAAAAATGTATTTTTCTTATTTAAATAACCCATTTGCTACCCCCACAATGAAAGTTTTAACAATATTTCTCCACCATATTAATTAGTAAGGGCGTACCTAGGCGATAACTTTTTTCGACTGTAATAGTATAAATCCAAAAAGATACACCCATTAGAATTGACCCAACAGCTACGTGAATACTGTATCTCCAAATATTTCACTGAGTAGGTTAATTAAAAAAAAAAGTTGATTAGATAAATGTTTGTTACATTTACAGGACTTTTTTTTAATGCTTTTACGTAAATATTCTGTACATAAAGGACAATTTAGCTATTTCTATTTCTATTATCATTATTATTTTTTTCCATGTATACTATCATGGTATATGTTGCCTATCTACCTTACTTAAATATAAATAATTCATTAGAGTAACATTATTTGAAATTCAAATAACGCTAGAAAAAATACTGTTCGTATCCCGCACTCCAGTTCAATTCTATTAATTCGAAGTAAATATATTGGTAAACATTATGGTTACTTGCTTCGGGAATATACATTACAATCTCGGTCAACAATACTCGATATACATATCTAAGTTTCTAGTATCCTTTATCTACGAAAATAAAAACAAAGAAAATCCCATTTTTATTATTTTATTTTATGTAAAATAATATCCATTATTGGAAAGAGTTGGCCATGACCAAAATCTGCCCTATATCGGTAGTAGAAACGTTGATGCAGTAAGGGTAATTCAGAGTTGCTAATTAAGTCTACTATTATTACATCTAGTAAAAAAAATTTATGTTCTGCCCAAAAAAAAGAACTACTGGTTAAAATTTTTGTGTTAAATAAGTAAAACAACCCTGCGTTAATGTAACATTTCGTGTTTGTGTTAAATGAAAATATTGACACAAATTTCGATTTAACAGAATAAAAATGTTAACCTGTTTTGAACAAGAAAGAAGTAACACAATCTTTGTGTAAAGCAAAAGAATGTTATAAGTACGTAAGTTACATTAGAACATATATCTACCAAAATATGTATAATAAAAAAGATGAGAGTAGTTCTTATTATTAAACAAAACCGAAAAATTATTGAGATTGCAATTAACTTGAGATTGTATTATATAATATACCATCTCGTAAGCTTACATGATTCTTTGTAACTGAATCTGTAACAAAATAAACTTAAAATGTAAGAAAATTGTTTCATTTTTAAACTTTAATAGAACTATATTCGTCAATAACTGAAAAAACTTATAATTTTTCGGTTTTGTTTAATAATATGAACTACTCTCATCTTTTTTATTATATATATTTTGGTACATATATATGGAAACAAGTAAGAATTTTTACAAAGGACTCACTTACTTTGCGTTCTTTGATTTTCATTTATAATAATATATATGAACAAAATCGTTTCAATTTTTGACGATTTTCAAATATCTTAAGCTACAGTGGAAGTAAAATATTGAATAAAAAAGTTAAACAACTAACTCTGATCAATCTGAAAAATTAACACAAAATGTATGTCCTCCTTTGTGTTAAATTATTGACACAAATCTTGTGTAAAGATTTGACACATATGCTTTGTGTTAAAATAACACAAAAAATTGAGTGGACCGTTCTGGATGTGTGAAATGTGTTAATTTTAACACAAATTTTTTACTGTGTACAATTTTTTAAACATAAAAAGTAAAAGTTGGTTTATTATCTATTATTATCGTAAATCGTTTTAAACCAGCGATATTCGACAGCGAATCAGAGAAGCTGGCATAATGTTGGTACTTCATATGTAACTCGAGCAAACGTGCAAAAAACAAACAAAATCTTCGTAAAAATTATAATGAGAAAAAAAAACTGTATTACCGACTACCGATCAACAAGTCGACGAGCAAAAACAATTTTCGCCATACTTGATGGCGAAATTAATTAATTTTACCTTATTGTTAGCTTTGTATGTGCCCAAATCTTGATTCATTGGTCTAAATACTAAAGTCCTAAATACTAGAATGCATGGCAAGAAATTTGTACGTCTAACTGCTGCAAGCTACTCTCATAGATTTTGAAAGAAAGTGATTGCACGCTTACTCCACACAACGTTTGTCTATAACCTTCTCTTCTATGGTGAATAATAATTTGAATATTCCAAGATACCTATTGATAGCATTCCGAGCTATCAACGAATTTCAAGATACCAAAGATAATTAGCCAGGGCTGCAGTTGGACCCGAAGGCACTGGTAAGAATCATTTTTTTAGTAAAGAGGAACTGGTAAGGAAAATTTTTTGTCCTAGTAGCTCATTATTTCTCTCCACGGTCCTGAAAAAAGCATTGAAAAAAATTAAACTAAAGCGTAACTGCACTACTACAATTATAAACTCCAACTTCAAAACCGGGATATTGTGAATATGAAATGCCGGTACAACATAATTAAATAAAATTAAAACACAAAATCATTATTGCATCATCAAATTGAATATCGTTTACTCTGTCACCGAAACCGTTAGCCGCTACAATATAAAATAGCAACTTCGACAAATTTTTAACCAGTCATGTTTAAATTTAAGTATATATCAATATTTAACAATTGTATTATATTCTGAACCGAATTGCAATTGAACCGTATTTATTTTATCGTATTAAATTTAATTAATCGAATGCTAATTTGATTATAATTCTTTATTTACTTTAAATTAATTTAACAATTTTGTATTTTTACATAGCCAGCCAGTTATATAACAGCCAACTTATAACTAATTTTCATTTCATCTATGTTTCAACATTATTCAAATGTTTTTTAATTAAAATGTCAGTTGAAGCTGTCAAACAAATTCCATTTATTCACAAAATAAATGAAAATTGATTGACACTATCTCATAAAAAAAAGAAACAAAATGTTGAATAAATTTTTGAATAAATTATATTATTAAAAGAATTTAACTAAATGTGAGTTGGGCGCACATTAAATTAGGGTTCTTCAACAGCTAAATTTTAATTACATTATTTACGGTTTGTCATAAACAAAGATAAATGTATTTGACAGTGTTACTTGCTCATGTATTATACTAAGATTTTTTTGAGAGATAATTACGTAACTTCGATCTTTATATCTCCTATAAAGAAATATATTTCCTTTAAAAGTGGTGAATAAATGCTGGTAACAAACATTTATATTATAGTCTAAGAGCTGGCTACATAAAAAATCTTGTTATCGCTACATGACTGATTTATTTTGTAAAAGGATCCTTTTTTATAACCAAGTTCAAATAATGTTGTCTGCCAGCGCAATCCCGTCGCTTAACGCAGGAACGGCCGCTTAAATAGTTAAATTTCGATATTAAAAATTTTATACGATGCATGTGTTATAACTATGGAAACAGTTTTATTTTTCAAATTATTATTATTATTTTCAATTTATTCTTAGAAAACTGATTTTTCTATGGAAATATTCCTTTTATAGACGCCTACTATTTATTTTTATTAAAATTGCATTTTTATTGTATTTTATTATTTTTTATAATTTTTTTCAATTTTATTCATCAGTTTTTCCGGTTAAAAAATAACTTACTCATACTCGGTCCGTCGGTTTATTTTTGTGGCCATGGATACTTACGAATCTCGGATGATCCGAGGTCACAAAAATAACACTTACGGTCCTTGTCAAGTAATATATATATATATATAATTAGATACTATTATTGCATCTAAAAAGTACCTGATAGAGTTACAACATTGACTTGAAAATAATAATAATTTGAAAAAAAAACAACCTTTTCCATAGTTATCTTATAAAATTTTTAATATCGAAATTTAACTATTTAAGCGGCGTTCCTGCGTTAAGCCACGGGATTGCGCTGGCAGACAAGATTATTTGAACTTGGCTATAAAAAAGTATCCTTTTACAAAAGAAATCAGCCATGTTGCGATAGCAAGCTTTTATATATGGCCAGCTCTCAGTCTATTACACTTTCAGGATGATATCTTTAAAAATTAACAATTTCCTTAATTTTTTTTTTTTAATAGAAAAAAATTTTTTTTAAAGAAAAATTCTTTTGACTTAAAGAAGAAATAAAATCAAAGAAATTTTCAATTTTTAACCAAAGAAAGCGTTTTAAGAGTGTAGTGTATGCTAAGGCATTAAATAAGTATTAAATAACGCCGTCAAATATGTAACAGCAAGAATCGAAAATTTTATGCTGCTTGTAACATTTCTCCTGGGATAACAGCCGGATACATGCCCTGATTTTGAACTGACCCTCTAAATGATCAAGTACCAGGTGTTTTTGGAGAGCCTGCGTTAGGAAAGTGCTCACAAGATTCTAAGCAAAGTCTTGCACCAAATGGGAGGGACCAAGTGGCTTCCCTAAACAACCAAGTACTTTCTGTAGAACCTGCGTTACGTGAGCGCGTACACGAATCTGGGCCTGATCGACGTTTCACACTAAATCAACGGAACGAAGTGCCTCCATTAGGCAATCAAGTCCTCAGCCATGTTGATAAAAACAAACTAGAAACTGTCTTAAATGAGGCTGAGCAAAATAACGTGAACCAAAATCAGACATCACCTAGGCTGTCTTCAAGCCTTTCGAATCTTTCTCAAGATTGTTAAGCTTTAGGAGATAGCGACAGTGAAAATTACATCTTTGATGATACTCAGCTATCGTTGCCATCGCTGATATCTTTAAATGAATCACAGAATCAAAATCTTAAAGTAAAAAAGAACACCAACAAAATAACGGAAACTAAAATTAGAACAGCGGGAAAAAACAGATTTTAAAACAGTAAAAAACAAACCAACTGGTAGTAAGAAAAGAGAGCAAGTAGTGTGAAGAAAAGAGAACAACCGCAAAAAAAGAAAAAGACCAAATACCCCTGTCGCAGCATCTGCATAACATAGCGAATTTCCAAATCTTGGGCACTGGCGGATCTCATCTAAGACCTGTACCTATTTAAAATAGTTTAGCTTTCTAAGAGTAAAAGAATTTTTAAAATCGGCTGGGTAATTAGTTTTGGTATTTTTGGGGACCCAAGAACCCGCACGAATTTTGTGCAGCATAGTTGTATCCATCTAAAATAATTTAGTTCTCTAGCAGTGAGAAATTTTTTAGCATCTTTTCGATAGCTTATTACTGGCGTTTTCGGATCTGCAAGATCCCGGTGGACCTCATTAAAAAATCAGCTCGACCGTATATTCTAGGCGGACTTTATGTAATATATATATATATATATATATATATATATATATATATATATATATATATATATATATATATATATATATATATATATATATATGTATATATATATATGTATATATATATATGTATATATATATATGTATATATATATATATATATATATATACATATATATATATATATATATATATATATATATATATATATATATATATATATATTCAAGACCCGTTGTGTAGCATTCTACGCCGCATTTGCATCCGCAGGACAGTTGTGGATCTCAGATAACACAACCTGTACCTATCTAAAATAGTTTACCTCGGTAATAGTAAAAAGGTTTCAAAATCGGTCAGTTATTTTATTTTTGACACTTTTAGGTCCTACTGACACTTCAGACCTTACATAACGTAATCTATATGTATCTAAAATAGCTTAGCTCCCCAACAGTGAAAAAATTTTCAAAATCGGTCGGCTAGTTTATTTTTGACGCTTTTGGATCCGATGGACCCTGGCAGACTTTACATAACGTAATCTATATTTATCTAAAATAGTTTAGCTCTGTAACAGTGAAAAAATTTTCAAAATCGGTCGGTTAGTTTATTTTTACCACTTTTGGGTCCCATGGACCCTGGCGGACCCTAAATAACGTAATGTATGTCTATCTAAAATAGTTAGTTGCCCAACAGTGAAAAAATTTTCAAAATCGGTCGGTTAGTTTATTTTTGACGCTTTTGGATCCCATGGACCCTGGCAGACCTTACATAACGTAATCTATATTTATCTAAAATAGTTTAGCTCTGTAACAGTGAAAAAATTTTCAAAATCGGTCAGTTAGTTTATTTTTGACACTTTTGGGTTCTATGGACCTTGGTGGACCTTACATAACGTAATTTATATTTATCTAAAATAGTTTAGCTCTGTAACAGTGAAAAAATTTTCAAAATCGGTCAGTTAGTTTATTTTTGACACTTCTGGATCCTATGGACCCTGGCAGACCTTACATAACGGAATCTATATTTATCTAAAACAGTTTAGCTCTGTAACAGTGAAAAAATTTTCAAAATCGATCAGGCAGTTTATTTTTGACACTTTTGGGTCCTATGGACCCAGGCGGACCTTACATAACGTAATCGATATTTATCTAAAATAGTTTAGCTCTGTAACAGTGAAAAAATTTTCAAAATCGGTCAGTTAGTTTATTTTTGACACTTTTGGGTCCTGTGGACCCTGACGGACCTTACATAATGTATTCTAAATCTATCTAAAATAGTTTAGCTCTGTAACAGTGAAGAAATTTTTAAAATTGGTCGTTTAGTTTATTTTTTACAATTATGGGATCAGTAAATCCTGGCGAAACTCATACAAATCTAGTACTCTAACAGTAAGAAAAGGGTTCTAAGGATCTCATATAACTTATGGCAGTCCGTAAGCTTCTTGCGGACATCATTTAATTAATTAATTCAAATACTTTAACTTACTAACTGTGAAAAAATTTTTAAAATCGATTGGTTAATTAATTTCTGGCCTTTTTAGGTCCCGAAAACCTTGACCTCACATAAAATACCTTAAATCCATTTGAAATGGTTTAATTTTTTAACATTATTAATTATTAGTGGAAAAATTTTCAAAATCGATTCAAAATATTTTTCCGTACATACATATGTACATTGTACATATTTTGTTTTGTTTTATATTTAATATTTATATCATAACATAATCTTCAATTTCTTGTTTACTTAAAAATTCAATAAAAAAAAAAAAAAATTCTTCATTACATTAGCTTAGAAAATCTGTTTGATTTACATTTTTTAACATGGGATAGAACCATGCTAATTATAATGCAATAAATGAGAAACAAAACTCTATACATGTATGTGTGTTATTACACATATATGTGAATAGTTTTCACTTGTTCTCACAAAATTCTTTAATAAAAAAGTGAAATATTTTTATACTTTATAAAGAACTGAGATATAAATATAAATTACTTATTAGACTAACAAAGAAAGAATAAAAGTGAAAATTTACATTTTCTCGAAAAATACTTAAAATAGAAAGAAAATTATAAGAATATTTTCTTCATAATTTTTTTTTTCCTTTTCAACGATGTAAAAATCGAACTGCCTTATGATAGGATCGAATGATAAAAAATGGCCAGAAAACCTACTTCTGGGCATCCGACGTGTCTGGCTAACGAACTTAGCCAAGCCAATTCAGAATCCAGTCCGCACACAAAATTTCATAAGCGTTAGACGTTTCATTCGAGAGTTATCGCGCGGATACATATATATATATATATATATATATATATATATATATATATATATATATATATATATATATATATATATATATATATATATATATATATATATATATATATATATATATATAAATTTTAGTGAATATCATTTTCGTATTCTAGGGACCTCAAAACATATTTCTGATATGGTCCCGGGCTTAGGTCGCACCATGACACCTGGCGTAAAAGCTGAATTTCCAGTTTTGGAAATTCGCTAAAAGGATATCGATATTACCAGCAGTGAAACTAAATCCGATAACACAGATTTTATTGAACTGAACAAAGGAAAAGCTTTAAGGAAGAAAAGAGTACAAATTTACAGTACTGACAGTGAAAATGAAGAAAATGTTATAAGTTCAAAAACATCTAAAGGAAAAGCCACCGAAGAACTACCAATGAAAAGTAAAAAAGAAGAAAAAATCGATAAGAGACACTGAAAAGATATTAAAAGTGAAAAGCGCTAATTCAAAAATAGAGAATACGAATCAAAAAGTTTCAGTTGATGATAATTGCGCAGAATGTTTTGAGAATTACAATTTTACTAAATCGAAATCAGATTGGATTCAATGTGAGATGTGTCGAATGTGGTTGCATGAAACTTGTTGTATTTTTATTGTTTAAAATATTAAAAGTTAATACGACTTAATAATGTTGATCAATATTTTGATTAGTACTTATAAAGGATCTCAGTAAATAATAAAGACTGATTACTTAAATTAATATTTTGTTTCTATCTACAAAAAATCACAGAGAGGCGTCTGTACCCGCACGAGGCAAGTATCCTCCGAAGCATTTTTAACGTTAGGCTACTATCCGCCACAGTAGTCAACTATCCCTTTTTGATAGGTCAAATAAAACAGGATTTACTCAAAATCAATATTAATTATGTTTACAAAAATAGGCTATTATATAAGACCAAGGACCGATATTTCGATATACATGTTGCATTATTTTTAATAAGAACACATTTATTAATAATAGAGCTTTTTTGAAAAGTGGAGCAACTATCCAGCTTTTACCTTAATTTTTTTTAATTTCAAATGTTATCGAGTGCCCGTGAAACATTATTAATGTATGGTGAACTTTTGTTCGTATTTTTACATACATCAATATGTTCACATGATGGACACCTTAGCTAATACTTGAACACTCGATTTGCTTTGGCACGTATGACCAATTCATTATGTTAATTAAAATTCACATAGTGTTTGAAAAATTGTCAAACTGGGTCGGCTAGGCAACGAAGAGATTGGGGCTAGCAACCAAGAGATCCGAGTTCGCATCCTGCCGATCCAGTTTGAGAATTTTTCAAACACTATGTGATTTTTAATTGTGAGTGTTCAAGTATCAGCTAAGCTGGAGATCAAGTGAATATATGAATATTGGTGTATGTATGAATACGAACAAAAAGTTCGTCATACATTAATAATGTTTCACAGGCACTCGATAACATTTGAAATTAAAAATATAACTGCGCCTCGCATTAAAGAGAGGATGTGTTTGATTGATTATCGGATTTCTCTTAATAATTTAGACCCCATTTTAGGATATTTTCTAATACTTCTGTAGAAAATTTTGGCTATGATTTAAACGGTTTTACTGATCATTTAGTTATTTTACTGACCATTAGTTTATTTTGCTGACCATTGCAGTACAAAATAACTGACCAAATTCATTTTTATTACTGACCACGTTTTACTGCTAAAGTTGATTTAATACTGCTAAAAAAATATAATACTGACCGTTTGCATTTTTAACTAACCAAGGTAACTGACCAGATGTATAAAAAAAAAAACTGCTCAAATAATTATTAGCCGAAAATTTTATCCACTGGATACCACTTTATTTTTTCTTTACTAGACTAGCGAAAATCTGGACCCATACCTCCGGAAATTACTGACAATCTTTAGCCGAAATGTTTTTAATTCGCATTTCTTATAACGTATCAATATCTGCATTATTTTCAAATTTTTTGATCCGGCGCGCGCGGCGATTTAAAAGTTATAGCAGGTTCAAAAAAAAACATCGGCTTAAAGTCCAATATTTCATAAAGATAGTAAAGGAACTTAATTTTAAAAAATTTTTCCAACGATATTCCGCACTGTGTGATATGTTGAAAAAAACCTACACCTTCCAATCCGGAAAAGTACCTCAAGAAATGAAAATGAATTTGTGCATTATAGGTATATTAATAAATTGAGATCTACACCCTAGCATATACCTACATGCAAAATTTTATGTTTATAGGCCGAAAGATGTTGGAATTATGAGGCTGTATTTGACAGAGGAGCGTATTTGTAAAATATACCCGTATTCAGAGCTCAATGTATCTGAACTAGGGTATACATTCAATGTTTAAAAGCATAGTTCGATACTTGAAAATATACCCATTAAAAGCGCTGAGCTCGGGTATATTTTCAAACTCAATATTTAATAAGAATAGTATGAAAAACATACCCACTTTCAATTTATTGATAAACAAATGGTTCAATTAACTAGTTAAGGAAAAACAGCACTCTGACGCCGCAAAAAATTGACAATTTTAGTGAATTTTTTTTGCAAATGTGAGTGAATATCTATATGAGGGTCGAATTAAAAAGACTAATGAATATCCATTTGTCCATATAAAATTTTATAGAATAATATTAAATATTTCCAAACTTAATAATGCAAATGCACCTAAAATTGCAAATTATACAAAAAACAAAATTGCAAATTATACCTACCACCGATATTGCAATGATGAATCATTTCAAATTAAAAATACCCCTGTCGCAGCATCCTGCATAACATAGCGAATTTCCATTTACAAAAGTACGTTTTTCTCGGAAACTAGTTGATATAGAGTAATTGAAAATAAAAAAAACCTTCTTTATGTGATTTTTCCGCCCCATTCCGCCAAATTTTTTTCACGAAAAATGTCCAAAACTCCGTAAACGTTTTCACGAAATTTCTTAAAAATAAGATGTTTCGTTCTTGAGTTATCGTGCGGACACTTAGTAAACATATATATAAATGTGTCCGCACGATAACTCAAGAACGAAACATCTTATTTTTAAGAAATTTCGTGAAAACGTTTACGGGGTTTTGGACATTTTTCGTGAAAAAAATTTGGCGGAATGAGGCGGAAAAATCACATAAAGAAGGTTTCTTTTATTTACAATTACTCTATATCAACTAGTTTCCGAGAAAAACGTACTTTTGTAAATGGAAATTCGCTATGTTATGCAGGATGCTGCGACAGGGGTATTTTTATTTACAATTCTCTATATCAACTAGTTTCCGAGAGAAACGTACTTTTGTAAATGGAAATTCGCTATGTTATGCAGGATGCTGCGACAGGGGTATTATTATTTTAATATTTATTTTCAAGAAAATACAAAAATGCCTTTTTGAATTTACAGCAGGTGACACAAATATTTATTATGTAAAAGTGAATTGCTTGGAAATTGCGACATTCATTTCTTTATTTTACTGCACTATTGTTGTTAAAGCGATAGAAACAGTAGTAGTTATAATATTAAATTAGTATTATTAGTTTATTCAAAGCACTTTTGTGACATAACTTTTTCCTTATAGGAATCCAATGTTAAAAATTAACATGTAAATCGTATGTATACATCCAAATGGGCCACCCCGTATATTATGTGTACGATACATATTGTATCGAATATGTGCTTAGATTGTGAATAGCTTCACACTTTTTACGATAAAAGTATCACAGTCTAAACAACATAGTTTTTCTCGGAAACTAGTTGACATAGAAAAATAGTTTAAGGACCTTTTTTATGTAATTTTTTCTCCTCTTTTAAATGGTGTAAAAAAATTTAACAAAAATTTTTGAATAAGTGGAAATTTTGGCAAAAAACTAATTTTTTGCAAGAACAAACACCATGTTCCTGGCATCCGACGTGTCTGGCTAACGAACTCGTCCAACGGTTTGGGATTTCCAACATTTTCACCAAATTTCGTAAACCTAGGACATTTCGTTCGAGAGTTATCGTGCGGACACACATATATATATATATATATATATATATATATATATATATATATATATATATATATATATATATATATATATATATATATATATATATATATATATATATATATATATATATATATACATATATATATATATATAAATTTTGGTGAATATTATTTTCGGTTTCTAGGAACCTCAAAACAAATTTCTGCCATGGTCCCGGGTTCAAGTCGCGTCATGACAGTGGCTGTAATAGCGAGCTTCCATTCTGGAAATTCGCTAAAAGAAAAAAATTATTAAAGTACATAACTATAGCTATTGTTATGCATAGGTTTTTTTTTTACATTTTTTTCATAAAATAGAAACGGATTCAAAATTTTTTCGTTTTGTTTTGTTTTCGTTGAATTTTGGTCTAAAATTTTCACAGTATATTCTCAATATGTTGTACTTTCGAATAAAACAAAAAAAAAAATTTCGATTTTTTCAATCGAAGTTACCAGACTACTGCCTTAATTGCACCAAATACTTTTCAGCGGATTCGAATTCAAATAATATTATCCGTCCATATTCATACGCTTTTGTAAAAAACCCTTCTAAATCTGTTTTATTAATCATTATTCAATTTTAAACAAACTTTGCACGTTTAACTCACACGCTAACAATTAGGAATTAAGATAAAAAGAAGCTAAAAATTATTTCAAAAAATTGTAACGGTTTTTTTTATTTGCAACAAAGTAAGTCTTGTTTTAAATCATATGTGCATATTTTATTTTTATGAAGATCGAGTATAAATTACAGTTGAAATAATTTTGAAAATATACCTTATTAGTAACTACACTAATTTATTGTCGGGTATATATTCAAATTCTCATAGTAGTATTCTTGTACTTGAAAATATACCCAATTTTGGCTCTGAAATGAGGTATATTTTAAAGAGTCATTTTGTTAGTTTCTGTTTTGTAAATTATACCCGATCCTGGATCGGTCGGTGACGTCACAAGCTCTGACTTCGGGTATATTTTCAAAATACGCGACAGAGGAATGGATAGACGGACATGCGGACATGACAAAATTATAAGGATTCCGAATTTTTTACTTCGAAACCCTAAAAGAGGAGAATCAAATTATTGATTAAATGTTAAATTTGTTAGTCAGATATTTTTTGTATCACTTTGTTTTCGTAATTATTACTAAATTAAATCATCTGATATTATTAGGTAGGTATCAAATTAAATAAAAGTTTTACTGAATTAAGTAAAAGAATGTTATTGAAAGAAATTAAGAATGTTAAAAACGTCAGTAACGTATATATATATATATATATATATATATATATATATATATATATATATATATATATATATATATATATATATATATATATACATTATTTAATTTTTGATAAAAGAATTCTTTTTGAAATATACTTTTGTACCTGACTGTGTCGGGAGAACTACGTTAAAAGTTGTATTCCCCTTATTAAAGGGTTTTGGGAAAAAGTTGTATATACATATATATATATATATATATATATATATATATATATATATATATATATATATATATATATATATATATATATATATATATAATGTAGTTCTCCCGACACAGTCAGGTACAAAAGTATATTTCAAAAAAAAATTTCTTTTATCAAAAATTAAATAATGTATTAATATTCTTCAGTTGTTATATTTCGATACCACTTGTTTTTTTTTTAATTTCCGCACGCTTATTTTGTAGCAATTTAAAAGCATTTTTGAAAAAGCAATGTAGAAAAGTTGTAAAATGATATTTTTAAATTATATTTCAAAAACGGCGTAGTGAATAATTTTAATTTCTTATTAAATATAGTTTTCAACTTTGTATTTTATAACATTATAAATTCCTTTGGCACTTTTTAATTTTATTCAAAAAATTCATGTGAATATGTCAACTTCCCATAAGAGTCCGTGTTAAAATTACAAAACTTTGAAATCGTTTTTCTCAAAATTGGGGCAGTCAATTTTTTTTCGGGAAGGGCTCACATTATTGGTATTGAAATAAATAAATATTTAGAGGAGCTTCGTTAAAATCCTTTGAATAATCTTTTCCTACCTAACGGTTGAAAATATTGATTTAATAATGAAGAATATTTTTGGGTACACTTTGTAATCTTAATTATTTTTTGACCGTTGACCCAACGATTGATGAACAGGATTTAAGGAGAATAAAACAAATTATAATAAAAAATTATAATTTAGAGATAATTCTAAAAAAAATTTTCTTAAAGATTCTTCTGTTTTTCTTTTTGGAATGTAGCTTTTCCTGCAAATTATAAAAAAATAATTATATTAGGAACATGTGTAATATGTACTAAAATTAATTGTATATTCTTACTTTTAATGTTTTATAAAATTTTTATTGATGCAAAACTATAAATATATTTTTGAATTCTAGATAATCGTCCTTGAAAAAGACATCAACCATGTCGAAATATATCGGACAAAAATAAATAAACGTTTTCTATGGGATTCTGGGAATTTGTTTTATTCTCCTTAAATCCTGTTCATCAATCGTTGGGTCAACGGTCAAAAAATAATTAAGATTGATTTAATAAGTAATCTAACAGAAGTTTCATATATGATAACACCAAAATTTTATTAAAGTTTAACCCGTTCCATATAGTAAGGGGAGGGGGGTAACGTTAATTCGGCATGAAAAAGCCCCATTTTCAAGAAATTTTTCAGACGCTACAGGTAATACAAATTTATTTAATCGTAACATTTTAGTACAACATATGAACGGCATTTCCTTAATTTTTAAAACAAAATATAAATAAATAAGTAAGCTACCGGCAGCAAATCTTCGGAGGTGCCTCGAAAAAAAGTTGTCTGCCGGTGAACAATATAACTCATGAGTGGATCATGCGAAGTAAAAAAAAATATATATCAGTAGATAACTTCTTTCCAAAAGTATCTCTGGCGACACTTAAGGGTGAAAATACTGATTTTCGTCTAAAAAATGGACCTCTTTGTTATATACTAAAATTAACAATTATGGAAAATAAAAAAAGCTCCCAGGGATACCTGGTCATTTATGTAAGGTAGCTAAATTTTGTATGTATACAAAATTTCAAAACAATTGATTGAGTAGATTTTGATTTAAATTGTTCACCGGTTTCAAAAATGACAAGTGTCAGAAAATCGCTTTAAAGTTTTGTATATCTGAAAATCCAGAATTAACAGAATTAAATATGAAAATTTTTTTCATACCTACGTCATTGGTTGTAGTAAACATTAATACCTGCTGGGCAGGGATAAAAAAACGATCAAAGTTCTTTATTTTTACTCCAATTTGTTTCAAATTTTGACACAACAATCTTAAGATGTTGCACAATCATATAAATCAATGAAAAAAAAGAAAAAAATTTTAATGCGTTAACACCCTCCCCCTTAAAAATTCATTGAAATATAACTGATATTAAAAATTAATTGAACTTGAAGTAGAGCCACCGAACCAATTTTTGTTCAAATTGTATTTTAAACTAATACTATGAATATTCCGATTCTAAATTGAAAAGCTATTAAAAACAAGTAATAGTGGATTATATTTTAAACCAAATATGTATTAAAAGATAGGTTTCTTTGGTTTGAAATTTTAATATTGTCTGTATTAAAATCTAATGTTTTAACTACTAAATATTGTAATAAAAGTTATATTTAAACGCAGTAGTATTTTTGTAAGACCAACATGTTATTGATTTTTTTCACAATAAACAAAATAAACCTGAATTTCTAATAAAAATTAGATCTTCTGGGCTTATATCATGGTCTATTTCTTCTTCGAACGTTTTCTTCTTTGAGAATCTTCTGATTTTTTTCCTTTGTTTTGAACTATAATTTTTTATAACAGTAGAATAAATCCTGTAAATAAAGCGGAATATAAGTGGAATTATTGCCAGTTAAATGTTGCAAAGACCTACCATATGATTGATAATTAAGTGCTTAGATTCTACGCTGACTGCTACATTACATCGCTAGATTATAAAATAATAGCAAAAATATTTTAGAAATTAACCCCCAAAATACCCTAAAAATTTGAGTGGACTAGCAGTAAATAAAATATTGACATTTAATGGGATTTCATGGTAGCGGTGTAGCTAGCGTTACTCCGATTTTGATTAAATTCATAGGGGACCATCTAGGAACCAAACTGCATAATTTCTGAAAATTGCATTAAAAACAATCGGATAGTTCAGAAGCTATGCCACTTGGTGCAAACTGGCGACACACAGAGGGACAGACAGACACCAAACGAAAATTGTTCAGGAAGCTGTAAAAGGTAAAATGTGCGTAAAAAATTTCATTTTTAGAGAAAAATTTTTTTTTCAAAAGTGATCACAATGCTCCCGCTACTTTAGTAGTCTCGGAAGCAAAAATGAGAATATTTTTTCATATCGTTCAATACTTAAAATCGATATCACGTATCTTGTGTAAAAACCTGAGTTAAAAAATAATTTGAATTTTTATAATGATAAACTATATCGACTAATTACTTCAGGAATCCATGTCAGTTGTGCCAAAATTTCAATAAAGAAGAAAACATTTTGCGGATGAACGGTAATTTATTTAATAACGGAAATGATTTTACACAAACTGTTAACAATGAAATTACATTTTTAAATATTTAAGTATTTTTAATTTAAATGTTTTAAAACTAAGTCGATTAACCAGCATTGACTCGCGTTAGACACTAAACACTGAGATTGGGTACCTACAGAGCTTGAGACAATTCATCGGGATTCCGTAAGGATCCTAACTGAGTTCATCAAAGAAGAGGGCCTCTTACGCATAACTGATGAATAAACAGGGTTATTGCATAATATTCCACTAGGAATCAGTGCATGGACTGACAGAACCCCCCACCCACCCGTAGGGAGAAGAAATCAACTAACCAACCAAACGGCTCGCTGCATATCAGCAACCAATACAAAGAAAACAATATTATAAGTTAAATAGGTTGGAGTTAGAAGGACATAGTAACCAAACTTGGCACCAATCACTGTAACAACACCGACAACACAGAACACAGTGCTAACAACAAATCTATGTTACTGTTTAGATTTGATTGACTGAATCAAAATGGTATAAATTAAGATTAAATAGACTTATAAAACTAAACTATTTCGATTATATGTATCTAAGCATTCTTTAGTTTGGAATTAAAAAATTTATATACTTTGTATTGCCTTTTAGTATTTTTTGGGTTTCCTTTTTGTGATTTAGATAATTTTGTAAATATTATATTTTAATAAAAAATGGTTTAAATTATGGGAAATAATATAAGTAGATTAAATTTGAATACCAAAAAATATTGGAAATATTTTAATATAAGGGGAGGATTTAATTTTAGTATCATAATATTTAGTTTTTCTAGTAAGCTAAGGTTGGATTAAAAAAACAGTCTAAGATTTTCAACCAAGCTTAAGTGAAAGAAGCAAAGGGTGAAATCAAAATTATATTTTGCTAAATATTTTCTAAACGCTTTTGAATAATATACCGCGGTGGGCTGGCAGCGGTGTAAAAAATACGGTGATACCTTTGTTGATATGATGTATGTTTGTTTGTATTTTACGTCAGTATAATATAAATTGATCCACCAGATAAATATATTCGTTAGTTAAGAAATAATTTTTTTTATAAAATATAAATTAGAGTTTAGGAATTATTATTAAAAATTTAACTTTTTCATTTTGGGAGTTATTAAGATATCAATCATTGATTTAAAGATGGAGCATGAATCAAAAAATTGATTTTTTCTCTATTATTTTCTTTTTAAATTTTTTATTGAACACCAGAACTGTTAACAAATTATTCTGGTAATAAGTAAAATATTGAGTGCACATGTAAGATTTTAGATTAAGATTAATTTGAGCTTTTAACTTTAACGCAGTGATTCTCAACCACTGTGCCGCGGCACTTTTGTGTGCCGCCCAAATTTCAAAAGTGTGCCGCCAAATTTTGCAAATATATAATAATGTTAATATTAAAAAATTTTTTTATTTAAAAATAAAAATATATTTAACATGAATATATATTTAAATCCACAAAAAAATAAATTATTTTATTATTTGCTTTGCAAGGCGTTTTTTCTTATTGCCGAATTGTGATGAAGTGGCGTGCATAGCAATAGGAATATGTCTAGTATGTGCCACCAAATTTCGAAATCGTTTTCTTTATGTGCCGCCAAATTTCGAAATCGTTAAAAACGTGCCGCAACAAAAAAAAGGTTGAGAACCACTGCTTTAACGTAACGGCTTTTAGCAAAAACAGGTAAACTAATAATTTTGATGTAGTTTTCATATTTGATATTAATATTTTGATAGGTCCAACCATATTCACCCTATTTCAAATTTTACCCTTAATTGTATAGTCAAGGCCCGACCTTGGATTTGAGTCCATCAATAGGAAGACCTTTAAAAACTAAGGGTTATGTCAATTTAAACTTTTTTTCTATTATACTTTTCAAGTAATTTAACAAAATCAAATTTTTACCCCAAATTTGGGGGGTGAATTTCCCCTATAAATGGCGTTTTTGGCCGATAAAAAAAATACGTGTCTGTTATTTTCCTGTGTTCTACACACATACCAAGTTTCATCAAAATTGGGAATTATCACTTCAAGACCTTTACTTGTTAGTCATCCATCTAATTTAGATAAACATCGATACTTTCTTAAGGATTGTTAAAAAGGGAATCCTTTAATTTTAAATAAAATTATTGTAGTCTGGAATTATTTCCGCCATTAGTTGGAATAATATTAAGCCGTGTTATATTATCTTACTGTTTGACTAAAACTATAGTCATATCGACAAATCCTTTTTTTGTAAATCTAGATCAGCTATCTTTTTCTTTTTTTACAGCACAATTAAAAATTATAGATATTTTTGTAATTTGTTGTAATTCACCCATCTTTCTACGGACCGCTGAGATACACTGGTTTATGTAACCAAATGTACATATGCTTTTACATTAAACAGATTTTTAACATACGGCAGTTACATTATTTTGTTGAATTTTATGTTAATTATTTTGATTTTTCTGAAATGGATGAAACTGATGCTCAATGTGATAAGTAGAATAGCTGAGCGGGTTCTATGACACAGTAAAACCTCAATTATCCGGACTACTTTTTTGACCGTGTTAAGAACCGTGTAGTTTGGGGTCCTACTGTACCTAGTGTATGAATTGACCTTTGACCCGGCACGTACCAGGTACATGTATTTAAAATTTGTTGTTGACATTTGACCCCACACGCGCTCATACTGTAAGCCTTGAAATTCGTAAGAGATGAGTCACTACCCGCAATCAAATTAATTTATGTTAACCCATTATGTGTCATCACAATTTACTTATCACAATTTGGTTTAGTGTTAACCCATTATGCGCCGGCACTAATGTAATTTTTGAATGTGAACCTAACGCATGCGCAGACTGAATTTAAGTACACGACGCATGCGCAGACTGAATTTTAGGCCAAAATTTGATAGATGGGGTACACTACCGCGTCAAAATGTGGGGAATACCCTAACTCGGGGGTGGCCCCAAATTTTTGACACCGTACTGTACTTAAATTTTTGGTACACTACCGTGTCAAAAGTGTGGACCCCCCTAGCCAAAAAAGGTATCCGATCACTTTTTGAAACGTACTGTACGTGCAAACCTTGGCCCCAACACGCGCTTGCCTTAAGTACGTCATCTTAAACGAACTATCACGTCAAAAAATGTGGGGAATACCCTAACTCGGGGGTGGCCCCAAATTTTTGACGCCGTACTGTACTTAAATTTTTGGTACACTACCGTGTCAAAAGTGCGGGCCCCCCTGACCAAAAAGGTATCCGACCACTTTTTGAAGCGTACTGTACGTGCAAACCTTGACCCCAACACGCGCTTGCCTTAATTGCATCATTTTAAACGAAAGGTACATTACCAAGTCAAAAATGTGGGGAATACCCTAACCCAAGGGGTGGCCGCTAAATTTTGTGGGGGGCACTCTACCAAGCGCTAGCCGCAATCATGACTTCAGACTCCAGATTTCAGACTTCGGGGTCCAGACTCCAAATTTCAGACCGCTACTGTACTGCCGGAAATTTTGGTGTCAATTGTACTTGAGTTTTTTTTTTTTGTATATGAGTCAAGTCTTTATAAGATTAATTTGTTTATTTAATAAAAACTCGTGACTTTATACGGCTTGTGTTTGTTTATTTAAGATTTTTTAGCTGACTTAGGATGATGTAATTTCATAATATGTTTGCATCATAGTCAGAGAGGATTTTTATTTAAAAGCAAGTCTCAACTTGTCAGTTCCAGGAATTTTTATCAGTTTTAAAATAAACAAAGAACCAATATCTAAATGTTTGTTTTAGCTGAATGTTTATTTTAGCAGACCTTGAAATCAGATTGTAAAACCTCATTTAAAAATTTGAGTATTTCCAGCATAATTTATAAATCAAATGAAAATTATCTTAATATCTACACACCTGTATATTATGTATACACCCCTGTATAGTAAAAGAATAAATCGCTATTTAATTTTAATTTTATAAATTTTAGTAAATGATTGTAGTCTTTATGTCAACAAAATCTAACTAAAATAATTTATCACTTTTATCAGCATTGGGAAAATATTTGCTTAATTAGCAAAAAAATAATATGTTTGCAAATAAATTCGTATATATTACTGTACAATAAATACTTGGATTATTTCTTAATATGTATACTATAGTTTAAATATGTTGTTTAATGTAAAAATTATAACAGCATTAAGATTTGCTAAATTTTTTTATAAAATAGTAGTTTTGAGGTAAAAAATTTATAGAATATCATCTTAAAACTTACATCACAAATACATAATGTAATTATAATATACAAATGCATGTGTACGGGTATATTCTTATACAGGGTGTATCATGAAATATGCTTTTCAATTAGAATAATAAATAAGATTTTTTTTCAATACTTTTATAGGTTAACGAAAGTAACTTCTTCCTGTAAAAAATAGGGGAATTCAGGGTAATAATTAAATAAAACGCACATAATTTTTTTTTTTTTAATTTTATTTATAGAATATGTATACAAAAAATTAAATTGCTTAAATCTATATATTACTTAAAATCTATTTATTTTCCATATAAAAATTTTTTAAAAGAATACAATTTTCTAATGAACAAATTTTATCTGAATGAAGCATACAGCGTCTTGAATAATATTCATCTCGCAGAATGGAAATCTTCGGTACATCAAATATTTCTTCCAAATTCAGAATCCACGGCTGGTTTTCGGTACTATCAAACAAACTTGATATCCATTTCTTCTTTTCACCACCCTTGACGTATATAACATCATACTTCTTTAATATAGGTTTCAATATGGTATGAAGTTTTTTGTATGGAATAAATCCATACGACCAAGGTATCCCATGCCAATTTCGGTAAAGCCAACTGGCTACTCGTTGATATTTCTTCGGCAACTCGTTGAAATCAAACGGTGCGTCGAATATAAGATGTAATATATCATCCGAATTTTCTGCAGCAATACCAACTTCTTTAAAATAAAATTCGTTGTTAGCTCCTTGATAGCCTTGTATGTCAAGAAACGCCATTTTTTACCGCCACCGTAGAACTGAAATTATTCACACAATCCACAACTTTATATAGAATAATTAAAAGTGGTGGGGGTAATTAGGTATACTTTTTAACCAGGTTAGTTAGTGGAATGTATTCGAAAATGACATCATGAACTAAAATGGCTATTGCTGTCGTACCAGCCGGAATATCTTTATTACATTTAAATTCTAAACGAACATCAACTGAACCGCTTTTCAGTGACTCATTTTGATGTGAGCAATCGATAAAAACTATCGGAGCTATAGTTTTAAAATTTTCCCAATTTAAGAGCGGTTCATTGGAACGATGATAGTATGAGGATTGAAAGCGGGTATACATATCATAAAGTATTGCATACTGATTAATATCAAATTTAATATTCAAATCATCATAAGGGTACACTTGTGAATTTAGGTAAACTTTGAAATTATTTAAATCACAATGATCAAACTTAGAAACATTTTTATCCTTTTTCTGTAAAGCGAAAATGATATATCGCGGTTTTTCTAGCTGTGTAGTTGTTTTTACAACCCAAGTGTTTTGTTGTGTAGTGGGTAATGCAGGTTGAATATAAGTTTCCCACGCTCTAAAACTAATCTGTATAGGTTCAGCTTTTTCAACATATTTTAGCAGTGATAATTTAATTTCATCTGATACAGTTACATGTGGAACACGCCATTCGAGTTTATTTATTTCAAATTTTAACGAATCCGATTCTGAAACAATTACATCGTTGTCAGTTCGTGCACGAATAAGAATTAATTCATGCTTTGCGTTTAACATAATTTTTCCGTAATCCTCAGCGAATCCCAATAATTTTCTAAGCGGAATGCAAAAGTTAAAGTTGGCTTGTGGTAATTTTATTGTACAATCATTATCAATCGACCAACCAGCATTTAGTAATTGTTTACTCTCATCATCGTTTAACGATAAATAATTTTTCAATGTCGATGTTAGACCAACATACCTAACACGTTCAAGTTCAACCCCATTTAATTCATATCTAATTTCATCGAATAGAAAGGCAATACAATTATTAACCAATTTTATATCTGGAACGGCATTTTCATTATTTAAAATTTTCCCCTCAATGTAAATAAAACTTTCACTAGGTAAAATGTACAAGTCCTGGTTTTGAATTAATATTCTAACTTCGTCATTATTCTTAAAGGATCGTAAAAAGGGCGCATATGTATGATATTCAAAGTTCGTAATGCTATCATCAATTTGTGAGCTACCAGGAATATTTAATACGTCGCTGTATACCATTTTCTTTTAACTTTGTGACCCAATGCTTCAAGAAATGCTAAACGTTCAGGTGAAATACGCTGTTGCTTAAATGCTTTACGTTTAATGGTATTCAACTGAATGAGCTCAGGCTGTAAAAACGCTCTATTATATAGCCTAGCGGCGGGTTGCTCCAGATTGTAAATTAACATGGTCTCAAATGCAAACGTACTGTGATTGTTTCACCGCGAAAGTCAACCAAATCACCGTCTTGATCGACAATTTTCAACGAAAGAGATGTTAACTCTCTAACGGTTACTGGTGAATAGATTATATTTCGCGGTACCTCAACTATTTTATACCCTGGCGCAACAAGAGGTGAAAATTCGTGAAGTGTGTGAGCTAGCATACCATTCATATAAGCATTACTCGTAATATTAGATTCAATGCGTATTGCATTCACCTTCATAATACTAACAGGCTCATTAGATGAGTGAAGTTTGTTTGGTTCCAATATCCGTTTAGTAAACCCTAAAAGTGAACCAATTGTATTAGGTTTAGTGAAATCAATAGCTTTATTGCTAATTATTTCGCATTTGAGTGTGTTATTATTAGCCCTTAGATGTATGTATGGTTTATCATTTTCGTTGTTATATATTATATTACCATACTTGTTGTAAATAGTTTTGTTTATATATGTAGCTAAATCATCTATTTCAAAGGTGCCGGTATGAAATCATATTACATCATTATCACCGTAATGTAATAAATTATTTTTAGCAGTTACGTTAGGAATTGAATTGTATACTTGGAAATCTAATAGAGCACACTCATATTGATTTCTAAGTTGAATTGCCGGAAAATAGTGTGCAGTGAGTATAGAAGTATTTCCCGACAAAGTTAATGTGAACGCCATGACTTCGTCTTTCGAAATGACAAACATACGTGAGCGTTGATTTCTTTTATAAATATTTATCACCATCACCGTAATATTTATTATAAAGAAACTCCAAACATAAATGACCACATTTATAGGAATTGTAATCTTGATATTTATTATAATTGTATGTAATATTGTTTCCACTGAGGTAGCGAGCCACTTCAAGCGGTGGTTTTAAATTACCAAAACTATCAAAATAATCTACCTGATTACCATTTTTCCAGTAACAGGTCCAATGAGTACCAGGTCCGGTAGAACTATCTAAATTTAAAATACCGCATTCATTATACCACGGTCCACGTTTGGGTAAATTATCACGCATAAATACACCACGAAAATGGGGTAAATATTTCGCATATTTACGTAAATCTCTATCTGTTAGTGCCCGCTCGGGCAATTTCATTATAAGTTTTTTGGATACGGTTGCAAGTATAATCCTAATCCTTTTCTATATGGTTTTATATACAAACCCCGGCCATTACGTATAGCAATAGCCTCCATCGTTCGGTTATGGCGTTCACTTTCATTCAACTGTTTTTGTGCCGCTTTAGCATCATTAATAGCTTTCGCAATTCCTGATGCACCCCCGGCTAGCGCACCGGCTGCCGAAAGTGCCGCAAAAATTGGTAAAAGTGGTAGAACACCACCCGTTTTAGGTATTGGAATAATACGTGGTGTTTTAATTTTTTTACCCCTAGCTGCAACTTTAGCCGCTTTAAGAGCAAGCTTTACAGCATTATTAATTGGTTCACGTTTTAATTTTTTAACGGTACCGCGTACACTTCGTCGCACTTGACCGAGTGTAGCCTTTTTGTTCACACCCATACCAAGTTTTACTTTAGCTTTCATTGCGTTTGTTACGGCCCACGCAGCAGCTTTTTCACCAAATTTTGCGTCTGAAGATTTAACTCGATCCCAGGCTGCGTTTGCTAAAATTAAATCTGCCTTATGTCGATCAGGGAGATTTTTACTTTGCGAGTAAGCGATATCGTGTGCCTTACAAGCTTCGTCTAATTTATTGATCCCCGGATCACCTCTTGCTAATCTTTCTTGTAATTTTGTACCCGGTCCACAATACTGATAGCCAGGTATGTGAAGTTCAAATGGCAATTTGTTAATTAATGAATTAACAAGTCCACGACCACTTCGTTGTTGTTGCCGGTTGTGACGTAACATTAGAACTGAATGCTAATAAAATTTGATTCGAGCTATTTATAGATTCATGAAAAATTGAAATGAATCAATTTCATGAACAGCTAATTTACAATTTTGATCACTTTCAATCAAATAAATCCTCTTTTTACAACAATTAGAAATTATAATACATAGATGCATAATATCATCCTTTTCAATATGATTAAAAGTTATTGACAACAATGGTTCATCAGAATCGTTAAACCATTTAATTTCATTGTTGTCGGTAACTTGTGGATCACTGCAACAATTAAATTCATTGTTGACGAGTATACATTCAAGACCTAAGGTGCGCCAATCCACGCTGTAGTGATTCATGATGACTACTGCGCGTAAGTATATAAGGGGCTGAGCGCTTATATAATAAATCAGTAGCGTTAAAAATGCGTTTCGTAAAACAAGATGTTGAACTGCCAATCAAAAATATGGATTTTGTATCAATCACACTAGCTGAAAAAAAGCATGGCCCCTTATTACCAAATAGTATAAGATGTATAATCTCTGGTCCTTCGGGGTGTGGCAAGACTAGCATTTTATTAAATTTATTAGAACATCCGAATGGATTAAGTTTTGAAAATATTTATCTCTATTCAAAATCACTCTGTCAACCAAAGTATGAGTATTTGAAACGCGTTCTCAAACCGATAAGGGGTTTAGGATATTTTACTTTTTCTAATAATGATGATGTTATAGCACCAGAAGATGTAAAAAATAATTCAATTTTTATATTTGACGATGTTGCAACGGATAAACAAAATAATATTAGAGCATATTTCAGTATGGGGCGTCATAAAGATGTTTCAGTCTTCTATCTTTGTCAGACGTACAGTTTCATACCAAAACAATTACTTAGGGATAATGCTAATTTAATAGTTTTATTTAAACAAGATTTGACTAATATTAAACACGTTTTCCAAGAACATGTAGGTAGTGACATGTCATTCGATCAGTTCAAAGAAATTTGCAATGAATGTTGGCGTGAAAGGTTCAACTTTTTGGTTATAGATAAAGACAGTGAGTTGAATAGCGGAAGGTATCGTAAAAATTTCGATATCTTTATTCAAATTAAAAACTGATCTATAACATATAGATTATTTCTATATGAAATACCATTGTGTTTCGAACCGAAATAGACTAACTCATTTTACCATTTACATATAGTTCATTGCTAGATGATACTATACTTACTCAGCATCAATATTCAGATACTTGCCCCTGAATATAGGCAATTACACTGCGTTGCCAAGTGGCCCCATACCTACTGATGCAGTGCGGTTGGACCGAAAGAGTGTGCGGTTCAACCAAAAACGTGTGCGGTTGGACCGAAATAGTGTGCGGTTGGACCGAAAATGTGTGCGGTTCGACCGAAATAGTGTGCGGTTCGACCGAAAATGTGTGCGGTTGGACCGAAATAGTGTGCGGTTGAACCGAAAATGTGTGCGGTTCGACCGAAAATGTGTGCGGTTCGACCGAAATAGTGTGCGGTTCGACCGAAATAGTGTGCGGTTCGACCGAAAATGTGTGCGGTTCGACCGAAATAGTGTGCGGTTCGACCGAAATAGTGTGCGGTTCGACCGAAATAGTGTGCGGTTCGACCGAAATAGTGTGCGGTTCGACCGAAATAGTGTGCGGTTCGACCGAAAATGTGTGCGGTTCGACCGAAATCTCTGTTCAGTTCATCAATTCGGTTCGAAAAAGCTATAAAATGGCTGTGTACACGTTCACACTGCACATTTGCTAGTAAACTGTAATAGCATAAGCACGCACACACTATGGATAGCGAACGGGAGCTAAAACGAAAAATCATCAATGCTACAAAATCTATACGCGCCAAATACCGTGCGCTCAAAGATAGTCAGTTTAAACGAGAGAAAAATTTACAAGAATCATTTAAGCCAATAACGGAGCCACTTAAGGAACTAGCTGCTGAAATAAGAAATGAACCAATAAAAAGTTTCTTACTTAAAGATGAAAAACCTAAAATTAAAAAAGCACGTTTTTCAACCGATTCTGATGTCGATATAAAGTCACATTTTCTTAGTAATGATAATAATGATGATGATACTGAGATATTTAGGTCAACGCTTATGGAACAAAGTAGTCAACCTACAGCAACACCTTATGTGATGGAACAAAGTAGTCAACCTACAGCAAAACCCTATGTTGGTGCACTAGCTGAAAAATATCTCACGTTGGCAACCACACGTAGAGCTAAAAGAACCCTTGATCGTACCTATGGACCGCGTATAGATGAGCGAACAAATAAATGGATGATTGGTAATTCTGAATTGGATATAATTGATGATAATTTTATTATTAACAACATCGTTTACCCCGGTACTGAAGGTCTCTTTGAGTTAATGTTTAAAAAATATCCAAATCATCATGTATACACAGAGTCGGATTTAGATACTTATAAGACCATTTTAAAAAGTACTAATGCGCATAAAAGAAGTTATAATATTAATGCACCAGTTAATTCAAATCAAAGTTATAAGTATAGAATAATTATAAAAAAACTTTTTCCATCGTCACCAAGGTACACGTCAACACCCAAACGACAACCAACCGGTTCCGGTTTAATGCATTATGATGCTAATCAAACGATTGATTATCGTTATTGGAATGATATAGACGAACTTATCGATAGACTAATATTATTGGTTGCGTCACAGCAAGCTGGACACACCAATCATCAAAATGAGATACAAGCCATTTTAGAGGAATTGCGCGAGGCTGATGTAATAGAATAAATACAGGTGATCAACCTGATTAGATAGTCATTTCAAACATGAGCGTTGACAAATTCGGTCGATTCAGCAGTGGCGGAAAAGCCGCTTCCATTAATTTAACAACGAATGGTGATTACGATATGAAAGGTAAACGTCTGACAAACGTTCGCACACCTAAACATAAAGCTGATGCTGTTAACTTGGCTTTTCTTAATGAAGCGCTTGCTAAAATTTCGGACGGTATGACAACACTTGAAAATTCACATAAACAATTTGAATCAATTGTAACCGCAAAACTTAGTCATTTGGAGAACATGGATAATGAGTTGAAAATGGTAATGGAAACTATTGCAAATGCGGTATTTAAAGAGGAATTTCACGTTAAATTTAAGCAATTAGAAAATAAAATACAATTTATTTCGAACCTATATAAGCAACTCACTGTAAATACCATGCCAACAGTTCAAGATGAGTAAAGTTAAAGAACAAGTTGTAAGCGAATTACACAAACCGGCTCGTAAAAATTTCAAAAGGCGTCGTGTTATAACTAAGGGTATCGATGATTTATGGCAAGCTGATCTTGTTGAAATGGGTGCTTATGCGAAAGAAAATCATGGATATAGGTACCTGTTGACAGCTATTGACACATTTTCGAAGTATGCTTGGACTGTACCGGTAAAAGATAAATCTGGAGTGCTTGTTACTGCTGCCATGGAATCAATATTCAAACAGAGCAAGCGCACACCGACGCACCTTCAAACAGACGACGGCCGAGAATTTTTTAATAGTAACTTTAAGGCGTTAATGGAAAAACATAATATTAATCATTATTCTACATATAGTACGTTAAAAGCTTCAATCGTTGAACGTTTTAATCGTACCATTAAGAATAAACTTTGGCGTGCTTTTTCTCTAAACGGTAATTATAAATGGTTGCAATTAATTAACGATTTAGTTGATGAATATAATAGAACAAAGCATCGTACAATCAAAATGGCTCCACGAGATGTCACTGCTGATAATGAAGCATATTTATTATCTAATGTATACAGTAATATAAAAATTGCTGGTGCAGCCAAGTATAAAGTTAACGACTTTGTTCGAATTAGCAAATTTAAATCAATCTTTGAAAAAGGCTACACACCGAATTGGTCTACGGAAATTTTTAAAATCGTCAAAGTTAAACATACAAATCCGGTCACATATCTACTTGAAGATATCAATCAACGGCCTATCCGAGGCAGCTTTTACGAGTATGAACTACAGAAAGTTAAATATCCTGATGTGTACCTCGTGGAACGAATTCTGAAGAGACGTGATGGGAAAGTATTGGTCAAGTGGCTTGGTTTCCCATCGGATAACAACAGCTGGATTCAAGAATCTGATATTGTTTAAATAATATATTTTTTAATAATCTGTAAGATAAAAAGGTTTTTTTCAAATAAATAACACATATATGTAAATAATTATTGTTCTTTATTTTTTAAAATATAAGTATGAATACAAAATATTTTCACAATAAATGTATATGTAATATTTTTTACAATAAATGTTTTGTATATGAAATATTTTTTTACAATAAATGTATATGAAATATTTTTTACAATAAATAAATATTAAAAATTGTATGATTTGTTTATATATTCAATAACACCCGAACGTAATTGTTTCATGTTTTCAGGTAACTGATCCCATACTTGACAAATTCGTTGTGCATATTCGGGTATCATATATGCATACAGATGTTGCACCCAAATATCATATTTCAATAGTTGTTTTGTTAAGTATAATAACATATCGAAATTTCTGACTTTTGTATACAAATAAGGATGAGTCAGAAATATGTCTTCAACGTGTGATATCCGTGTTGCAAATGTCAATGGTTCACCAACAGGCGGTTGAAAGTTTTCCTCCATTTTCACACCATTCTTGCACATTTCACAGCGAATTTTCAAACCAGGTGGTCCATCAATATGATCTTGTTGCCAGGGTCGATTATAATGTTCAAAACATGGTTCACATTCTTGAAACATGGCTCGATAATCGGATGGTAACCAAATCCAGGCGCGTTGTATGATTTTCGCACCATAACTTTTCAACACATTCAAACTGATCCACTTGTAGATTTGAAGAAATGTTTCCAAAGTCAGTTCGTTCAGTAACATTGGTTCACGTTCGAAAAATTCACCAATTGAAACATCCATTTTATCCCACTCCATTGATTCCGGTTCAGACAATTTCAAATTTTGCATTTTTAAAATAGCATCAATTGTTTTTTCGTAGGTATCAACCCGTTTACGTAGTTTATCCAGTTCACTTGAAAATATTTGTAGCCGTTTCCAGTAAGCCGATGATGACGATGCCATTTCCACTTGCGTACTAATTTAATGAGTAATGTCCCCATGCTAAAGTATCCGTTTCCCCCTCCACAATATATCGTTTCGTATCGTACGGGCTGAGCGCCACCTTGTTCTGAGTTACACTATACACGTTATGTTTTTTCGATTGTATCAGGTTTTGTTGTCGGTTTATGATTGTATTGTGTTTTAGACAGTCCACGTAATCGTTGAAAGTTATCGTTTTCTTAACCACAGAATTCTTTACACCTTTCGCTTTCTTCGTGTGATCCTCGCCGTCCACTTGACAACTATACATTTTCGATCTTAAGCCCACAAATTTTGTAAAGATTCGACCATTTAGCTCATCCTTCATTAACCCGGGTATTTTCTTATTGACTCTTGGCATGTTATATTGATTATCCGCGTTGTAATCCGACGTATCGAAGTATTGAATATCTCGTTTCATTATTTCGTAAATATCTGAGCATTTTATCTCGTAAATCAATGAATCCGTGTCTGTGTAGAGTAATTTGCTGTTGTTCCCGAACGTTGGCTGTATGTAGTTGTAATGAAAATCGTAGACACATGTTTTCGAAATATCCAGAATTGCTTGCCCGACGTATATTGGTTTGTTCATAAACACTTCCGTTTTTCGTAGTTCGACTGCAATAAGATTCTCGTCAAATATGGTGCGGCTGTGGAAATTCGGTTTTGCTATCATAACTTCCGCACCATATCGTCCATACCATTTCGTTAACAATTTCACGATCGAGTGTTTCCGTACGTTTTCCATCGTTTTCCCGAAGACCGCGTTGTTGAGTAGCTTGTAGAGATTTTTCTCGAATTCGTTTCCCGCCGTTTGTCTTAGAGCTGTGTTTAAATCTATGTAGGATTTAAGCCATGGTGATTGATCGAATTGTAGCACTCTATGGATTTTCTTTAATTTCATCCCGTGTTGTAGACATTGTTTCAGGTTCCGATAGTGTATCACGTATTTCTGTTTGTTGTATAGCGTTGCCAATAACATTTCCTGTTTAGTACCGGGTGCACACATTCTCTCTGGACATAATGGTAAATCGTTGTGTTTATCGTGCAGTTCTCTCGGGTATTCCAAATCCACTTCAAGTATGTATCCTGTAGGTGAATCATCGGGTATTTGTTGAACATCTATCTCGGTATTATCCATCCATTTGATATTTCCCGTTGGTAAGTATTGTGACATTGCCCATCCATACAAGTTGTTCACGTCGTAGTACATCAGGTATTTTGATTCCTCATCCGGATCGTAGGTGTTCATATATTTATTGTTTGCTGTTGCGTATCGGTTACTACACTGGCTCAATCCACCTCGAATACCACGTTCAATGAATAATAATTGATCCACATCAGATATCAGTTCCAACTCCACTTTTGTATATTTTAAGGCTGCATCCCACGTAAGTCCCGGCGTCGTGTAGTAATGAGCTGGATCCAATCCGTGTGTGCGCATGCATGTATCCCGAAAATTCTCGAAAACATCCGCGAGTAGTAGTATATCCGTTTTCATATATAAATCCGAGTATTCTCCAAGCGTCTGTATGTTGAATGTATCCCAAACTTTTTGTGCGTGTGTATAATCATCCATGGTGATATCGTTGTCGTTGAGTCGATTGTAGAATTTCTCCCGTGATGGTAAACATGTTTCTTCCAATTTATCCCAGCCTGATATGTAGTCGTACGGAAAAACACCTTTGCGCGTAAGTAATTTGTAGTCGGTATCCGGAAATTGTGATTTAACTATGTTGAACTCGTTGAGATATGAAGATAATTTATCCAAACTTGATGCCATAAATCGGAAAGAGTCGATGAATCTAAATGTAATTTCGCTGCCCGTAACATGTTTAGTGAATGCAATATATCGTTCCTTGTTGATTGGTAGTAAGTCGACACGTCCCTCGAATGCTGTTGCTATATCCTTTATTACGAAATGTGCATCATAACCACTCAAGTTATGGAATACAACAGGAATCATATGAAAATCCTTATAATTCAAGTTGCATCCTTTGTGCGCAGGTCCATTGTATTCGCCGGTGAAGTGGTTATGATCACGAACCACAATATCCTCAGGTTTGAATGGTTTCTCGCAGATGTGGCACCCGGTACTTCGTTGTTTAAGTTGCTGTTGTTCCTCTGGTGTTAACTCGTTCATTGGTATTATGTTATCGTATATGGGTTCCAAGATATTTTCACGTAACGTTGCCAATTCTTCCGCGAACCATTTTTCGCAATTTGGTCCGCGGTATGATCGATAGTAGCTTAGTTGGTTGTTGTAGGAGCAGTGAAAGTAGTAACCGATACTGTATGCCCGATGTTGTTGGTACGTTGTTGTATTCTTCTGATTTTCGTTTCCCGTCACAGGTTGTAGGAATGATTCCACGTCGGCGTAAATTATAAATGGAACACGTTTCTTGTTGCTGTAGTTCTTGAATGATATGTATTTGCTTTTCCCTTCCGGCATTATAACCCGACAGTTGTTCATGTTCACGCAGTCTTCTGTATGTTTTATCAGTTTATCTTCTGTGCGAAAGTAATTTAAGCATCGATCACAGATGTATTTTTTACTCTTGGTGTTTGCTAGTTGTCTTGACACAAGTCGCGATAAGTCCTTAATCCAACAGAAATGGTAGCGTAAATCTTGATCGTTGTCCTGTTCGTTGTCTTCATCCTCGTAATACTCGTTCTGGATCATTAAAAGGTTTATGTGGTTTTGTTTCTTCTCTCTCGTTAGCGCAGCAGGTACGGTTTCAAAATGTTCATTTTGTTTTTTTAGTATAAACACGTTGACTGATATTGTTGGGTTCTGTTTCTCGAATTTGCTCAGTTGTTGGATCGTCATTGGAAACTGTATCCCGTCTAAATTTAGCACCGTTGAGTAGTGTGGGTAAGAGCTGGTTCGATATGGATTTTTATTTGATGTTGCTGGATAAAGTGCAGATACCACTGCCCACGCGAAACAGGCGTCATCGTTGAAGTTTTGGATGTTAATACATGCTTTTTTAGTTTTTATTTCCTGCGGTAATTCGATGTAGCTTGATCCACGAAAAGGTGTATATTTGTTCACGTTCACAGCTAGGTTGATTATGCTTGATAAAGCCCATCCGCTCCCCGACTCGGTAAACTCGCTCAATTTTCTCAAAATTGGTTCCCGTACATGTTCCATGTAGCACTGTTTTAGGTTTGTTCCACGATCTATTATGATATTCGGTGTATTGAAATGTTTCATGTCGTATTTATCCTCGTCACCATCAGTTTTCACAAATAACCCGCAAAACGTTGTGTTGACTTTTATCGTTAAGTATTTTTTTAATATATTTTGTATTCGCCGAGTGAACATCGATGTAGCGTCGTCTAAAAAGTCCTTTGGCTCTATGTGTGTTATGTTGGTAACCACTCCCGTTCGTATTCGACTTGCAAATGCGGATTCCACGTCAGCCCATTGAATTCTATCAGATCTTTTACGTTGATTTCGATTCATGCCGGCACCTGAAACAATCAACATAAAAAATTATTTATCAAATTTATAAAAAATCATTAAAAAAAATTTTTTTTATTTAAAAAACTTACCATGTTGATATATCAAAATTATAAAAAAATCATTAAAAAATAAATTTATATTTGAAAAAACTTACCATGTTTTCGTAGCGCCTTCATTCTGATTCGAAATCCTTTCATTTTTCCCGCACATGACTCGAAGTGTTTCCGTTGTCCCAAATTTTCCGCTCCACGTATAGCCTTGTTGATTAGTCGTATGTTGGTATTTGTGTGTTTCATCCATTTTTCCAATTCATCTGCATCCCGGGTATCCATTTCCAATAATGATAGCGCGTTTCGTACATTTTCCACCATTCTAGTTGCCACGTCGTTTAATGAAGCCATTGTTGTATTTTAATTTTAAAAAAATCTCGATACAAATTCTTGCAACAATAACAATATTAACTGCTTGAAGTTTGCTGAAGAAGTGATTTGAGGGGGCACGCAGACCTCAATTTATACGATTTTGACTGCTCGAAAAATTCTGGAGGGGAATCACAAAAAATGCTGGCTCAGAATTTTTACAACGCAAATAACCGAAGGTCAAATGTCAAATTCCGAGAAATTTATTTCGCATTTGAAACCTAATAAAAGAATTGCTGACTAATCTTAAATAAACATTTTTTAAAATTAAAACTTATATAAATAAACAAATTGAAAAAACCCCCGATTATTATCAGGCCATAAATTAAAAATTCCGAGAAAATTATTTCGTATTTGAGATCAAACAAAGAAATTGCTGTGTTGTCAAAATCTTAAATAAACATTTTTTAAACTAAAACTTATATAAATAAACAAACTAAAAAAAATATCTGAGTATGAGTCAGCAAAATCTTAAATAAACATTGCTAAATTAATGATTTACGAGGACATTAATGTAAACAAATTCCTGGAACTGACAAGTTGTGACTTGCTTTTAAATAAAATTCCCCTCTGGCTATGATGCAAACATATCATGAAATTACATCATCCTAAGTCAGCTAAAAAAATCTTAAATAAACAAACTCAAACCGTATAAAGTCACGAGTTTTTATTAAATAAACATCTTATAAAGTGCTGACTCATATACAAAAAAAACCTCAAGTACAGTTGACACCCAAATTTCCGGCAGTACAGTAGCGGTCAGAAATCTGGAGTCTGGAATCTGGAGCCTGAAGTCATGATTGCGGCTAGCGCTTGGTACAGTGCCCCCCACAAAATTTAGCGGCCACCCCTTGGGTTAGGGTATTCCCCACATTTTTGACTTGGTAGTTCGTTTAAGATGACGTAATTAAGGCAAGCGCGTGTTGGGGTCAAGGTTTGCACGTACAGTACGCTTCAAAAAGTGGTCGGATACCTTTTTGGTCAGGGGGGCCCGCACTTTTGACACGGTAGTGTACCAAAAATTTAAGTACAGTACGGCGTCAAAAATTTGGGGCCACCCCCGAGTTAGGGTATTCCCCACATTTTTTGACGTGATAGTTCGTTTAAGATGACGTACTTAAGGCAAGCGCGTGTTGGGGCCAAGGTTTGCACGTACAGTACGTTTCAAAAAGTGATCGGATACCTTTTTTGGCTAGGGGGGTCCACACTTTTGACACGGTAGTGTACCAAAAATTTAAGTACAGTACGGTGTCAAAAATTTGGGGCCACCCCCGAGTTAGGGTATTCCCCACATTTTGACGCGGTAGTGTACCCCATCTATCAAATTTTGGCCTAAAATTCAGTCTGCGCATGCGTCGTGTACTTAAATTCAGTCTGCGCATGCGTTAGGTTCACATTCAAAAATTACATTAGTGCCGGCGCATAATGGGTTAACACTAAACCAAATTGTGATAAGTAAATTGTGATGACACATAATGGGTTAACATAAATTAATTTGATTGCGGGTAGTGACTCATCTCTTACGAATTTCAAGGCTTACAGTATGAGCGCGTGTGGGGTCAAATGTCAACAACAAATTTTAAATACATGTACCTGGTACGTGCCGGGTCAAAGGTCAATTCATACACTAGGTACAGTAGGACCCCAAACTACACGGTTCTTAACACGGTCAAAAAAGTAGTCCGGATAATTGAGGTTTTACTGTGTCATAGAACCCGCTCAGCTATTCTACTGTGATAGCCAATATTTCAATAGATTTTATGCAATTAGGAAGTAGTGAACTTTGAGGTTTTAACATATCTTTAAGTCTGCTACTTAATTTATCAAAGGTAGACATTCGCAAATAATTTGAAAATTAATTTTTGTTATTTCTCAGATATTCAGTGAATAAGTATTTAACTTTACGTAATATGCCTTAAGTCCGTTTGTACACTACTCTGATCCAAGTTCGAATGATGAACGTTACTATGACGGATAACGAATAAAGTATGTACCTCATACATATTTAAATAACGATGAGGTACTTCGATACGAAAGATCGTTCCATAGATGTGAAGGCTTTTTTATATTAGACCATGAATCTTCAGATCTTGAAGTTGCGCATAAATGGTTTAATTATCATAACTGAAATGCAATATATATTCATGCTTAAAATATATCAAAATATTTAAAGTTAATTTTCTCCTTTGCCACCCGGAAAATGATTCATAAACAGTAAATTTTCTAGAAATTACTGAACCAGACGTGTTATAAATATAATTTTATTTTAATACTATTATAAAATAACTTATTAATCATAAAGTATTTTATAACAAGAACTTGACATCGTGGGTATACTATAGTCATATATTTCGTGAAAGGACTGGCTTTGATATTATTTTAGTGACTATGAAAACAGTCTATCACGTGTCCTTAATATGCCGGAGCACACAACATGATCTGAATAATTATTTCGGGGGTAAAAACAATGATATACCTTATATGAATGTTAATATATGTTTATAGGTAGAAATAACTTATCACTGTATTTGTTTTATATTTCTGTATTTAAAAAATAATTTTTAGATTCGTAAAGCAACTAAACGGAATTTTGTTATACGATTTGTTTGTTACTTTTAACAACAATTATTATTAATAAGGTTCTGCAGTCTAATTTTTCCCTTGTGGGTGTATCAGATCCTTCGAAAAACCTACAAAGAACCATGAAATTTGGACGTAAAAACAGTAGGAGCGGGAACTAACAGATGAAACCTCGTACACTCTGAATACTCAACCAATACGCAAAATTTCAATTCCCTAGGTTTATTTTGGGGGCTCTAGACTATGACCGTATTTTAACCCTCAAGTGTATGATTCTTTAAAAATAGGGGAACAATTTTTTTTCGGTATAAAAAGCTCTACATGTAACGGGAAAAATAAAAAAAATCCTCATTCAGGTTTAAAGTTTTAATTAAAAGAAAAATGTTTGTTACAAATTTGCAACGCCAAGGTTGATCTATATTGTTAAAAAATTAACATTATCATATTTACCTACCTTTAATAAAAACAGAAAACCATAGTGTTCACTAATTAATCTTAAAAAATGATTAAAAACTTGAGAAATTTTAGGTACGCAAGAAAAGTGTCCTTTTTATCTAAGATGACGGTGATGATTATAATACTGTAAGTACCTATTACAATATTTTACTGCTATCTGTGAAAAAAAAATAGTTAAATATACGAGGTGTGTTCAAAAAGTAAGGTGATTTTTCAAATTTTTCGGGTTACGTACATTCGCTTTTCGATTTTTTTATTTTGTTGCGTTAGTATACTCGTCCCAAACATACGCTCACAGTTTCAACCATATAGTAATCTTTTGCTTGTGAAAGGCATAAAAGTTAGAAGTGTTTGGTGTGCTCGGCGATTTTCTGCTGTCGGAAAAAATGGATCAAAGGATTTGCATCAAATTTTGTGTAAAAAATGGAATACTCGAAACGCTAAGAGTGGCATACGGTGAGTCTACTCAGAGTAAAAAAATGCTTATAACTAGTACAAGCTCTTCCAAGAAGGCCGAGAAGATGTGAATGACGAAACTCGCTCTGTACGCTCCAGCACGTCAAGAATTGATGAAAACGTTGAAAAAGTGAAGAAAATGGTGTTGGGAAATTGTCGAATCATCATTAGAGAAGTTGCTGAGTATTAACTTGAAATCATGCACCGTTTGCGAGAAGCGATACAAAAAAAAACGTCTGGAATTGAGGGAAAATAATTCATGGGTTTTGCATCACGATAATGCACCTGCTCACTCATCGTTGCTGGTGCGTGATTTTTTGCCTAAAAACAACACCACAATCATGCCTCAGCCACCATATTCACCGGATTTAGCCCCCTGCGACTTTTTTCTGTTTCCAAAACTGAAGAGACCCATGAAAGGACGGAGTTTTGCAACGATTAAGAAGATAAAAACTGCATCGCTGGAAGAGCTGAAGGCTATAACAAAAAGTGCATATAAGAAGTGCTTTGAGGATTAGAAAATGCGTTGGCACAAGTGTATTATATCTGAGGGGGATTAATTTGAAGGGAACAACATGAATATTGATGAATAAACAAAAAGTTTTTGATAAAAATATAAAGTTACCTTACTTTTGCTCTTACATTACGTCTGTCATGTAATTCAGAACAGTATCGACACTTTTTAAAGTATTAGAGAAAAGTTAAAAAACAATTTTTTACGTTTAAATTTAATTCTTGTAACTTGGAATCATGTTTACCTTTAATTAAATCGATGAGTGGAAAAACAGTATAACTCCAAAATTGACAGTTTGTAATGGAGATAGCCAAAATTACATTTAAACGTGGCTCTTTCTGATGAATCGAAGAACAGTATAACTAACACATTGTGTACGCATTTACGAAGCTACCTGTTTTTGTATTGAATGGAAGAACGATACAACTCCTGGAGTTACATCGTTCTTCCACTCAAATTATGTTCATGCTAATAGCTAGAAGTCGTCCGAAAGGAGAAACCAAACAAAAAAATAGGACCACAACGTTTTCGTATTTTATACGAAATGGCTCAGTGAGACTTTCAGTTTATAAAACAGCTTTTTTAGGAATACATTCAATAACTAATTCGCGTCTTCAGCGACTGAATAAATTACTGATTTCTGGACAGACTCCTAAAGATTTGCGTGGCAAGCATAACAACAGACCACATGTATTGTCCCCTGAAATAATTGCTAAAATAAAATATCACATAGAATCATTTCCCACAAAGGTTTCTCATTATAGTTCTAAAGAAGTTTACCACCTTGACGCCTCTCTAAATGTGAAGATTATGTATGACCTTTTCACGAAAAAATATCCAGAAGAAAGGGGGAAAGTTAAGTACGAATTCTACTTGAAGTTTTTCAAGGAAGATTTTACTTTGAGGTTCGGCAGACCGCAAAGCCATTACCAATCAACGCGAAAAAGATCAATGATATAAAAAAGTCTTAAAGTGTATGAGTGGCGAAATCTTGGAATTTTACTACCATATTACGTCTTGGGAGACAAGCAATGAAAATCATCAGGATTCATAATGTAAACATTACAGTTCTAACCTATCATATTGCGTAAAAATTCATTAATAAAGGCATTCTTATTAAAATTAGTTACTTTTTTTACGTTTCACAAATACTGAGTTGAAAAACAGTATAATTCCAAGTTCTTTTTTTTTGCTGTACAGCTTCTCAGGATACACTTAATGAAACTTGCTCGACAAGTTCTTGTAGAGGGAGTCATTCCCTACAACTTCTCTGTGCATGTAATTGTTGTAAAATGTACACTTTCTAACCAAAACATATTTTTGGATTTTCCTCAAAACAAGCATTTTGGAATTGTACTGTTTTTCCACTCACCGATTCAATTGGAACAACATTAGGTTGTGTAATATGAAATGTCGTTTTCCAACCACTTGGTTTACCCTATAATTCAGGAAAAATATTAACACTTAAGTATTAGAAAAATGTTTAAATAGCAATTCTTTAATATTAAATTTCATTTAGACTGAAACAATTTCCGTCCTTAATTGAAATTATATTAGGTTGTGTAATATTAAATGGCGTTTTTCGACCATTTGATCGACCATATCTCTTCACCAAGTTAGTACCGCTGATTTCGTTTTTTCAGACAAAAAGGTTGTGCCGTATTATGCTAGTCGTGTACATAATAAACACTATATGTAGTTAATAAAAAGGTAAATCACAAAAATTGAGTTTTTACAGCCAAAAACTATTTTTGGGCATAAAATTAGCTCTTCAAACCTTAAATTTCGAAACCTTTTTTTATAAGTTTAAGCTCGCTAACATGTGTTGTATCGCTTAGGTGTCAAACCGAGTTAACAGATAGATACATTTTATTGGAATTGAGTTCCGCACATATTTCACTATACCATTAAATCTTATTAATAATAATTATAATTAATAAAATAAACATTCAGCCGAAAACAGAGATAATTTTATCGTTAGAACATATAACTCATTTCAGAGACAATTGATCATGAGTTTTCGTTAAAAGATTAAATAATTCTTATATTCGAAACAAATTAATCTTCTATTCTTTTCTAAAAATAAACTTCAAATTTAAAATTTACATAAATGCAATAATAAAAGAGATAAAGCCAAGAAAACGGAAATTATTTAAATTCAAAGTCACGAAGCATGGTTAAATTTAACTGAAATGAACCATACATATCTACGCTACGTATATGTATTATACCTAACATCAATATAAGTGATAATACTTAATAATATTAATTTTATCGAATTTAAATTTGAAAACGATGATATAATATTATATGAAGAATACAATTATTGTACATACACGTAGATGGAAGCACATTAATGAATGTTTCAGTGTCCAATTTAAATTACTCAGTATTGTTGCAGAAACCATAAAATTATAAATTTTTAGTGCAAATTTCCAATAATCTACATTTTTGTATAGCCACATCTACCTAAATATAGTAAGAAATACTTGAGGGGATAAGAGGGATATTCAAATATAGGTATATAATATATATGCTTGCTCTAAAAATCGCTGTAATGCTTTCAGTGTCTGTCGCAACTGGAGAAAGAAGTTTCAGTAAACTGAAGCTTATAGAAACCTATTTGAGAAATGCTATGATAGTCCAATAGCACTAATTTTAAGACCTATCTCACTAAACATTAATTTTAGAATAGATATAAAAAATTTTAAAAAGAGATTATTGTAGGGATTACCGAGGAGAACATTTGTGCAAAATGTGAACTTCCGGAAATGTTTTTTTTTATATTGTTTAAACAATATTGAAAATTCATAAATAGCGTTTTTTTTACCTTTCACCGCTTACGTAGCGAAAACGGTGATAGATACATTAAAAAGTGTTAAGACCTTTCTTGTAGAGAATCGGATTCTCTACAAAGAAGTCCGCGAGAGTACCTGTCTATCTTGTACAGGTGAAAAGATACATCGCTCCAAACGCGCACTTAAAAATCCACTTTTTCCAGCGTCCGGCAGGGTGTGCCGTCCGGAACCTTACCGGAACGCTAGAAAAAGTGAATTTTTGAGTGCGCGTTTGGAGCACTGTATCTTTTCACCTGTATAAGATAGACAGGTGCTCTCGCGGACTTTTTTGTAGAGAATTCGATTCTCTACAAGAAAGGTCTTAACACTTTTTAATGTATCTATCACTGTTTTCGCTACGTAAGCGGTGAAAGGTAAAAAAAACGCTACTCATGATATAAAAAAAAAACATTTCCGGGAGTTAACATTTTGCACAAATGTTCTCCTCGGCAATCCCTACAAGAATCTCTTTTTAAAAAAATTTTATGTCTATTCTAAAATTAATGTATAGATAAAATTTAGTGCTATTAGACTATGAAACAGTAAAGATTTACTAACTTGAGCATTATTTCCATTGAGCGTCAAAGGGCTTCTTGGATTATTTTTGAAAAAAAATTTATTTAATGTACTGAATAGCATGTTTTTACATTATTGTTCTTTTCCATTAAATTTTAAAAACTGTAGCTGCGTTATAATTAAAAAAATACTCAAACCATTCTCTATAATTATTTCTTATTTATTACTATGGTATTTTTCGAATACTAGTATGTTTTATGAAAAGAATTACTACTTAATTATAAAATAATACTGTAATCTTTAATCTGGTTTTATTCAACCTCACGTATTTATGTATCACTAGACCTTTTGGTAAATCGGATATCCTCAGAGAGGGCTTTTTAATTTTAAATGAAAAATGTTAATAAATATTAAACAAATACTTTCCTTTGCAAAATACACTTTTATTTTTGAAACTGTGACAATATTGTTTCGAACCGTTAGTTCATTTTCAAACAGAATAAAAATTATATTCGATACATGTCCTTATATACTAATTTTATCTACCTATAATTATAGGTAGATACCTATACTTAGTATAGGTAGATAAAATTAGTATATAAGGGCATGTATCGAATATAACTTTTGTTCTGTTTGAAAATGAACTAACGGTTCGAAGTAAATACCCGTCCTGTACGGGTTATATATTTTATATTTTACAATTAAATGTATACGACTCCCTATATACAGCGATGACTTACAACGTATGTACCTATCCATTCTAATAATTACCTCCCATTCTGCATCAATATGTATCGTATTTTGTTCTGCGGACTGTGTGGCTATTTCCATTAATTGTATTTTGTTTATTTACTGAAAACTGGCCACCGAAAAATAAATAGACTACATTGCAATGCTTTTAACAATAACGTACATACCTACATACATATATATCATAATAAAATTATAAAAACTTTTTTTAATTTTTGTAATTTTTATTTAGCTTTTAATTTTTTTATTTTTAACATGTTGGTGGTCATGAGGGATACTGATGAAACGCCCAACTGATACAGTATTTTGGCAACAAATACACTAATTATTGTTATATAAACAAACGTAACTAGCATTCGGTCTAGGACAATAGGCGCGATAAATACCACAGGTACTTGGTCTGTTGCCCAGAACATAATACCCGTATATATTATATAGTTCAATTGTGATGTGTAACACATCACTGCTATGTCTGTTACGCTTAGAAAGAGAGAAAACTATGTGTATGTAGTTTATTGATGTATCTACACTTTATATCAAATATTTGACGCGGTATAAGGTTGTATCGTAGTTAGTTCGGTTTCATTTGATCCTACGGTACGGCGTTCATGACTGTCAACATGTTAATTAGCTAGAATATTGTTGATAAGGAAAAAAACCATATAGGTATCAGTTATAATTGATGCTTTTTTACGAATCTTGGATTTTACACTTTTATTGATGTCATCTATGAAGAAATAAAAACCTTAATTTTTGTATTGTAAGCCTCTCATGAACTAGGTAAATCACTATATTGAGCCTTGCAATGGGGGCGTATGTACCGCTACAAAGAGTGTTGTGAAAATGTAAATTTCCTAGGGCCGATTGCACCAACATTAATTTAATCAGAACTTAATGGTCATTGGTAAATCAGAGATGAAACTAACCCTGATTTGTCTGTTGCACCATTTAAAATATACCAATGGTTAACTAATGTACGTTAACGGTCAATTTTGACTAGCAACGGTGTCTGATTTGTTTTAATAGGACATGAAATGAGACACAAGAGAAGTAAATGTTAGTAAGTTGATAATATCACATGGTTAAAAAATTTAAATCTGCATATTTTGAAAATACCGCCTACTTGATTTATAGAATATAGATAGATAGCGCCTACTTGATTTATATAATATTAGAAAATATACAATTTATGTTTACATAAAACATTTGAAAACTGTAATTTGACGATTGTGAAGATATTTTTCAATTTAAAAATGGAAAAATGAAATAGATAGGGAGACAGGGGCGTGTACTAACAGATTTTACTTTTTTACATATTAAACGGAAATGAAATTAGTTAGCGATTTTTTTTGTAAACGTTATGAAGTATCAATTATCTGTCTATAATTTTTGATAAAAAAAAACTTACATATCCCTTGTGCTTTCTATGGAAAAACCACTTTTCTTAAAAAATGTGTTTGTTAATACTTATCCCACTTTTGGGGCAAGTTTTAACAACGTTGGGGTAAGTATTAACATTAGAGTTTTAATATGATTATGATATTTTGTAGATGTGTACTTATAGGAAATAAAACAAAGTATCATATTTAACGTTTTTATTATTAGAAAGGAATTAATTTGGCATAGAAAATTCTTATTTTAGATTTATCTTTACTTAATTAGTTAAAGTTAATCATTATTTTAATTTTTTTTCTGAGGCAATAGTTAATCAGTCCTTATTAAGTAGCAAATTACGTCACTTTGACCTTGATAAGGAAACAAAAGTTGGTAAATTTTCAGTATTCGATAGACAACCACAATCGTTTAATATCTTCTATATCTATTAAAAAATATTTACTTATTAAAAAATTAGTCTTCGTCTTATTTAACATTATTATAATTCTTGAAATATATGATAACTCAGATCAAGCAAAACTCTTCCTCTGCTTCACTGCAGAAAAGATATAAAAATTAAAACCATTTAACACTCACATATATACACGAAAATGACGATATTTGGATTTTAAAATCGGGATGAATACAATAACCTCCTTATAGGGAAGTTAAAAACATAGTCTTTGTTGCATAAAATTTAAACAAGGTAAATGTTAACATGTTAACACTTACTCCATGCATTTTGTTAATACTTGCCCTGAAGGTAAATTTTTTACAAATTTAAATTTTTAAAAAAGAATACGTTGATAATGCTTTAAAATTTAAACAAAATACAACATCAGATGGAATATGCTACTGTTTGAAATAAATTTAGTCTCTTTTAGGTATACAATCATGCTTCAAATAAAAAAACCGCCGACTTAAAAATGTTCTTTTACCTAATAAAACCTACGCCTTACTCACAACTTTGTTTTGCGGCAACCGGCCGAAGACTGATTGGTCACAACGTGCCCGTGGTTATCTACTGATGACAGCAACCGGACGTACTTAATTTTTTCGTCCGTAGTTTGGCGGAAAATGGCCTGTTAATACTTACCCCCGTTAATACTAGCCCCTGTCTCCCCTACCAAAATTTTACAGAAAAAGAAAAGAAAATTTTAATTGAAATTGTACAAAAGTATATTTGAATAGCAGAAAATAGATATAAATATTAGCGATACTATGGAAACTAGCATCAAAATATGCACTAAACGCTGATTAAATATTTAATTGCTCAATATTTATTCATTAACATAACAGACGATTTAATCATCAGTTAACAAAAATTAACCTTGGTGCAACAGATAATCAGAGATTCTAACCACAGTTAAAGTTAATCACGGATTAAGGTTTTAGTGGCCGATTGAACTGTCGTCTCTTTTTAATGGCCCTGTTTAACAAAATTTGCCGCCGTTTATGCGAACCATTACGTTCATTACTGAAAAGTGAAGTAATAAGTATCATACAAGGATTTCCGAGGATTCTTCCAAACTATATTTAAGATACATATTAATTGCTCATTGCTTATTGAAAAATTACAGATTTTAAAGTGGCAAAAAAAGATACAACAGAGAAAACTATTTTTGTTCTATTTAAATGTAACATAAGAAAACTTATTTTAGTGGTAGAGAAGCAATTTTACCCAACATTTACTCTCATATATCACAATCATTACTCTACGATAGACCATCAAGAATTATATGAAGAAGGATAGCTAATCTAGGAAGCTTGCATACGATTTCCGCCATTTTAATATATGTATATTAGGGATACCTACATGCCAACATTATCAACATACAATACAGTACATTGTCGTTAAAATGCATATTATAGCAACATATACAAGTTGATTTTTAAAGAAGTAAAGTATACTGATCCTTCAATTTATGCAAACATCCACGCTTTTTTTTATACCTAAGATTATATAAATATGAAAATTTTTAACAAATACTTTTATCGTTATCTCCGATAAAGCAGAAGTAATTTTTGTACTGAATAAAAATAATTTTTGCGTGTAAAAATTACAAATAACTTGATATCTCAGCCAGTTTTTATCGAAAATATTTTTATCGGTAACCATTCTGACGGGACTTGGATCAGCTTTCTTTTTTATGAACCAATGCCTATACCTAAATTCACTCAGAAAAAAGTGCTGCACAAAAATTTAAAAGAAAAAAAAGAAAAATTGAAAAATTTCCGCTGTTTTTTAAATAGTTTTTTTGGCTTATTTGAGAAAAAAGTTTTTCGAGTCCATAAAGTACCATTTCGATAGGAAATTTAATTCTCTACAAAAAATCATATTATGTGTATTTACGAAATATGCATAGTTTTTGAGTTAAAGTTAAAAAAACTTTAACTCAAAAACTATAAAGAGTCGATAAGTTTACGCCGCGCCGTTCATAAAATCCTACGCCTAAAAATAGCACTTTGTGAATTTATCATCTCTGGGGTACAACTGAACATGTGAAACAATAAAACACCTGTTATGAATTGGTTCCTTTTCCCCGTTTTTTTGTACATAGTCAATTGCCTAAATAACAATATAGGTAATTACATATAATTATACCTATATAAAAATCGATTTTGATTTATTTCGTGAATAAATATCACTTTTTTAACATACGTATTACTACTGCGGATAACCATATTTCACAATTTTAATCCTTTATATCTTGGGAAATATTGACTTTTGGAACAATTTGTGCAATGATAACTTTTCATCAGTAGGGCGAAAACTATAACATAGTGAAATTTCAGCCAATTTGACCGAAATCCATTTTCCATAAGTTTTATGCGGGGTCCTTTGCTGCGCAAAACAAATACTCGCGTAACAAGAGTAGGTACCACGTAGATATATAAAACTCATGGTACTTTGCCTAAAAGTTTGAAAAATTTTTGACGGAACATACTCGAATATGAAAATTTTCATCATACAAAACTTTTTGTACACTGGTCGTTCAAATACGTATACTAAATTGATGAGAATACTACAGTCTCATAAAAATCATCCCGTATATGCGGTTGAATGTAGTTGAGTAACCGATGATAATTTGTATTTTTTTTTTATTCTTGCCATAAAGGATTTTCTTTTGTATCTTTGCTAGTTCTGTCTGCAGTCGTACAACCGGAACACGTATAATTTTAAGAAACTATTCCAAGAAATGGTTATTTTTTACAATAACAACTCAAAAAAGAACAAAATGTTTGTAAGTTGAATGCGAGTCCAGGTAAGTAACTACGTATATTTTAAGATAAGTGTGAAAGTCACTTCGATGTTCTATTAGTCGGAAAATCTGTTTGAAGAGATACTACACTAAAATAAAGAATGTTTTCATACGTTTCAGGTTTCTAATAAGTCGAAATATAGATCGAAAATAGAACGAAAACAGCAAGTATCTGGTAGTCAGGAAACTGCCAGAAAGGCGGCAACGTGTTATAGAAGTAGATGATGAATACTTGTAGTAAACGTATTAAGTAAACAAATAAAACAATTAACATATTTATTTTAATTTAACTTTAAATACGCGCAACTTTGCTTTGGACGACTTAATATTAAAACTATGATTTTTGGAGCTTTTAAAAAATCAGGTAAAACTACGTTATGACGTCTCAAAGTTCATTTTTTTTCGAGTTCAGTTACAATAATGGAATGAATTAGATCCATTGGTGATCTCTGAGTAATCTGTGTGAGAAATTTTCATTTTACCATGTAAATACCCCTGTCGCAGCATCTGCATAACATAGCGAATTTCCAAATTTTGGGGACTGGCGGATCTCATCTAAGAACTGTACCTATTTAAAATAGTTTAGCTTTCTAAGAGTAAAAGATTTTTTAAAATCGGCTGGGTAATTAGTTTTGATATTTTTGGGACCCAAGAACCCGAACGGACTTTGTGCAGCATAGTTGTATCCATCTAAAATAATTTAGTTCTCTAACAGTGAAAAAATTTTCAAAATCGGTCGGTTAGTTTATTTTTTACAATAATGGGAACAGTAAACCCTGGCGGAAATCATACAACATAACCTTTATTCATCTAAAATAATTTTAGTAAAAAGTTTATCCTAACAGTAAAAAACGGGTCCTAGGGATCTCATATAACTTATGGGAGTCCGTAAGGTTCTTGTCGACATCATTTAATTACTTAATGAATTCAAATACTTTAACTTACTAACGGTGAAAAAATTTTCAAAATTTTCGACATTCGCTAAAAAAATCATTGAAAAATATTTGATATGTTTCGATCAATTAATGGTCAACATCAGCAAATAAAAGTTACTCAAATCGAAGAAAAGAATGAGTTATTTGTCCGTAGAAATTAAAATACAAATTCTGAAAACGAGCAAAGAAATATTGAAAAATCTAGATCGGCAAAACATTCTGACAAATAACACTACCCAACTAATACTCGCCAATTTGAATGAAACTTAACATACTTATTAAACAGCGAAAAATATTAAATGCGTGTTTTTTTTTATTTCGGCTAAATACGCTTTTTAGGGGTAGAAAACACCATTCAACCCCTGTAGATGAAAACAGTTATAGCTAAATATTTTTGAAACGACATATTTTCTGAAAAAAGGGCTGAGTACCAAATTTGTAGAATTTAAAGCGATGCACTTGATAGTGACCCTGAAGTCGATTTTCAAGGTCAGTTGAAAATGATTAGCCATTGCCGAACTTTGACCATATCCTGTACCTATAAGCAGTAATTTCATGTATTGACTCAATCTATCTTCAAAATTGCTTTGTTGCGTTATTTTTCTAAAATAAAAAAAATAAAAACCTGACGAAATGGAAAAATAGGCGCAAATTTGTAGAAAAAATTAGAAAAAAACATTTTTGTAAGTAATTTTAGAAGTAAAGTTAAGAAAAGATTTAATATCACTCCAATTGTAAGTTAAACATTAACTTTATGTTATATTAGAAATTTTCAAAATTTTTTAAAATTTTTATTGCTACTCTATAGTTATCATATTAGGAATTCAATTGAACATATGATTAACTATTATTTTTCCGATTGCGATTGAGCAAGTATTTTTCAAAATTACTTCTTGATCACTTATTTTCTATCTTGCATGTGAAATTCGTTCGAATATACTTTGAACCATTTAGGGATGAAAAGTAAACTACTCTTTTTGAAAAATATTAAATGATTTTCAAATGACTTCGGAAATTGACCTCAAGGTCAACTTCAAAGTCATCATCAAGTGCATCACTTTGAACTCTATAACTTTGGTCCTAAGCACTTTTTTCAGAAAATATATCGTACCATAATCCACTTCTATGTTGATTCCTGGTCTCTTTTCCTGCGTTTCTAATATTTATGTCAATAAAAAATGTGCTACCGTAGACAAGGATGAATAGGTACGCATTCAGACTTCACACCGTATTTTTTTGTATTTATTTTATGAGTACCTAATCTTTAATATATTAAAAATTTACGCGAAGATGGTCACTTTATCAGCAGTATCCAAAAAAATTTAAAAATATCAGTGGTTTTTGAAAAATTAACAAAAATCGTATAATTTCTTCTCTATGAAAAATTGGGGTCAAAAGAGACGAGAAAAGAGTAAATGGGGACAACCCGTAGGGTCGACCAAAATTGAAATTCTAATATAAAATAATTTCGAACTTTTTGTATTTATACATTCAAAAAAGAAATAGTAGGTACTTGATGATTTTCTGTAAAAATAAACGTAGAATCTAAAATAAAGTTTATATACCCCTGTCGTTAACCCCTAAGTGTATATTCCTCCTATTCTTATTTTAGTTCAAAAAATAATTTTTCAAAAGACTAAGACATAATAATTAATAACAGTGAGATTCTGCGTCCATTTTTCAGACTTTTGTCTAATACAGACGTTACCTAGAATTTTTTTTATCTACAAAAACATCAGTCTACAGAATTTAATTTATTAGTTAGGAACATAATTCAAATATGTCTCACTAACAATAAATGTCTTAAATGAGTTTAAAAAATCAAAACGATCCTGTTTATTGAATTGCGTAAAAGCTAGTAAATGCAATAACAGATATGATGAATTTATAAGGATTTTCTTGTACTACAAAATCTTAAAAATATGGGAACGCGTACTTTTTTTTCGTTAATTGTGTTTTATTTTTTTACACAAAATTTTAAAAATACTTTATTTTCTTAAGAAAGGGAGGCAACTTTAGTCACAGATATGCCTATGAAAAGTTTTTGGTAATCCGGGAAAAACGAAAACACTTTTTAAAATTTTTTTATTGTTAAAATCGAAATGTTCTTTTAAAGATGGTTAAAATTACCATATTTTACATTAAAATTTTGACACAATCACTCCCTAACTAACGAGCATTACTTAATATTAGAAAATTGAGGAAAAACACGTCAATTAGATTTTTTTACACAGATTTTATTTGTTATATAATTCAAAAGGATATTTTAAAAATGTGTATGAATGGCTTTCATTAAATAAATTTCAATATATTTTCCATTTATTTTAACAGTGGAATGTCCTTATTAGTGGCTATACTTTCGGCTTGGAGCGAATTAGACGAAGATTTTCTTCTAAAACCAAATTTAATAATTAATTAAAGAAATAAAAAAAAAATTTGTGGATTTCCTACCGTTGAAATATAATCTTTATTGTATGTAAAAATGTTATTACATTTTTCCAAAAAACTGTAAGTAAACTGTATAATTTTCTTTACAACTATGTTAAAATAGAGAAATGTTTCCTTTTTAATTTATTTTTAACTCTTTTTAAATGATTCACTTTAAAATTTGTAATATTTCTTAATCGAAATTTCATAAAAGAATGTGTCAAAATTTAAAAAAATTTTTCGTTGTTAAAAAAAAAAAATTGAATGTGCAAAATTATTTAATACTAGAATACTCTGATTATACAATTCTAATCATAACTGTATTGTCAATTGGATAGAAAATTACGTAAAAATATTATTGTTTGAATATGATTTAACGTAATTTTTATACGATTGAAGCAAACTCTTATTAATTTTAGGAAGGTGTAAATCGTGTAAATATAATCTAAATTCTGATCATATCACATAACAGATATCGTCGGGAGTTTTTTTGTCAAAAAAAATGGAACAGAGATACATTATAAAAACATTTAACTGACAGAGAAATAGAATATAGCCGAATCGTTAAATTGGATTTAAAAAATCATGACACGCTACTTATAAAACGGTTTTTTTCGAATTTAGCTCGCAAAAATTGAGACAGAAAAAAAAAGAATGCGAGTGCGAGTGAAATGGAGAACGACATATTTCCTAGTTTTTCTCGAAAAGTAAGTAATTTAGAGCAACGGTATAAAAACATTTTTTATGCATTTTACCTTTTACTATGGCTTGGTGTAAAAAAAAATGTGAAAAATTGCTTAATTCTGGCAAAAAACTCATTTTGTTGACAAAAAACGCCCGGAAAACCTACTTCTGGGCATCCGACGTGTCTGGCTAACGAACTCATCCAACGATTTGGAAAATCGAATTCGCACACAAAATTTCATAAGCATTAAACGTTTCGTTCGAGAGTTATCGCGCGGATACATATATATATATATATATATATATATATATATATATATATATATATATATATATATATATATATATATATATATATAATTTTAGTGAATATCATTTTCGTATTCTAGGGACCTCAAAACATATTTCTGATATGGTCCCGGGCTTAGGTCGCACCATGACACCTGGCGTAAAAGCTGAATTTCCAGTTTTGGAAATTCGCTAAAATAACCATGTTCATTCAAAAATTGTAACTTATTTTTCAAATGTGATTTTTGTGTTAGCCTGTACCGCTATTTATGATTTTCGACTTAAAAATCAGTATAGGAGATCGATCAAAATTCCTTCTGTGGTTAACGAAGGAATATTCCTTCGGTCGATCGTGATCTGCGAGTTGAATGTTTTAAAATTTTTAACATACTTTAAATTTTTTCTTAGCACTCTAAATCTTTTGATTTATATAAATAATAAATAACCCGCCGTACAGTGGTTCCAAAATCCCAAAAAGCTGGCAGAAAGTCGAAAAAAAAAGTTATTTTGGGACTTTTAACTATCGGGATAGTTGCACTAATATATCTAGTATTTACACTAGTATATCTAGTATACTAGCATTTGAGCAGGCTACGCGTTAATACCTGTCTGTAGGATCAATTCTTTTGTAACAACCATCGAGAGTATCACAATTGATCTCGCGAAGTACGTGTAAAATAATTTTTGTCAAACAAGCATAAAAATTCTATAACATTTTTCAATGCTGTAAAATGGATTGTTCTCCTGAAAGTCATAGTACAATAGTAATCTGTTGATAAAAAATAATATTTGCAACATACCAATAAGTCAATTGTTGATCTTATTAGCCTAATTTTGGCGACTGATTTTAAAAAAATTGTTAGCAAAAAAGCAAATAGTAAAAAATCTTGATAGATCCTGCCCCGAAACCGACATTAGGCTGTTAATTTTCTATTTTTTTAAAACATGTTAAAAAATTGGCTGCCGATACGTGCCTAAACGGTTTTTAGCTTAAGATAGGTTAGATTATACGATATTAAATAATATGTTAAGTATTACATTACGTAACATATGATAAAAATTGCTGGTCAAAGTGCCGAATATTCGGCGAATACTATTCCGTATTTTGTATTTTTCATATTCCCTATAACAAGACCCTTTAAAAATTGACTCGCACGAAATATGAAACTAAGAAATTGGAATACGTAATTTTCGTAAAAATTTAGAGTGTGGACATTGGTCCACACAAATGGGTTGACCAATTTTTATAGTTTATGTATATAATATATAGGTACACGTGCATATGTGTATGTATTTTATAAGATTATAGCGACCAAATAGTTTTGAAGGAATATATAATAAATTATACTTACATACTAGCATCTACCTGCGTCTTCGCCCGCGTTGCAGTAGTAGGGTTGAGGGGGTTAGCAGGTTCTGGCACACCCTACGTGGTCAAAAGTATGAGGAAGTGATAGTGCTGTGAAAATGGTGGTACCTAATAGTTTCTAATTACTATACGCAGACTTTTTTGATCTCCAACATGAATTTTGTGATTTTTCAAACTATCGTAATAAATATTTTACTGCAATATACATTACTTGTTATTTCACTAAGTGCCCCTTAAATCGTAAAAACTTTCCTTTTTTAGAATGAAACTTGATATTCGTAATCATTGACCTCATAAATCCCGATATAGGTACCAACTTTTATGGAAATGGACGCAGTTTTGCACTAAGCGGTTCGTCAATTTGTTTTTCCAAAAATGGAAATGGAATTCATACTCGCAGTTAGCGACCAAAAAAACTCCCATATACTGAAATTTGTGAGAATAGATGCAATTTTGCATTAATGGTCTGCCATTTTGTGCTCGCCAATTTGTTTTCCAAAAATGAAGTACATATTCGTAATCAGCGACTCCAAAACCTCCCATATACCGAATTTTTCTAGAATCAAACAATGTCTTCATATTTTTGCCAGCTTTTCGGAGATCGGGAGCAATGTGCGCCGGTGCAAAGTTTTGTGAACTCCTGATTTATACAGAAATTATTTAATTTTTGGAATGCAAAAGTGCGTGAGAATGTAATAAAATTTGTAATATGAGAGTGTAATGAAATCTGTAATACGAGAGTGAAAACGGTAAGGTAATTCTTTGGCTGTAATCAAATTTGTAATGGTTGTAAGCTGAAATAAATACTAGTAATTAGTTGATCACTGCTAAGCGGTTAATCATACTAATATATAAAGAAGCAAAATTCTTGATTTTGTAATATACTAATGTGTATTAAAAAAATTCGTCAAGTTCCTGCTAAACACGTATTTTCAGAGGTCCATGTCCGATAGCTAATTTTTCCTAATTTTCAGAATAAAATGTAGGAAATTTAATAGTATATTACGTAATTGAAGTTATAAGTCGCATACAACATATAAGCGAAAAAATTACGCAAGACCGCGCAGCGACGAGTGCATAATTACGGAAGTCGGTAATATGCCTTACAACCTAGTTACGCACTATACTTTATCTACAACTAATATAAAATTCATAATAATTATAAAATTCACAATAAAAGATTTGGTACGAAGATGTACCAAAGGTACATCTTCGTACATTTGGTACATCAGAATTATGTCAAACTTGTATGTCAAATATATCAATTAATCAGTTGTTAGGAGAAAATTTTCTAAAGATTTTAATACAATATAGGTACCTACAGTGTAAAGATTAACATATAATTAACATAAAATGGTCGCGGGGTGAGCGAAGCGAAGCACTATAGGTAATTGATTTTGTAGAGAATTTCAGAATATCAAATTAAAAAGTGTAGTTGGTTCAAAAATTATATTATAGGATAAGACTAAAATTGTTATCAAATAAGACTAAAATTGAAAAGCTACAGTGACAAATTTTTCCTCAGACACTATTGGAATTCCAAAAAAGATGATAGTGTGAATAAAGTTGTCCGCCTAGGCCTCGGTTCTCCAATAAAGGCACAGAAACAAGATACTGCTAAAACTACCGTTACGGGTATCTGCAGGAAGATACTCAAAGCGTGAAAATTAGCAATTCTATTGGAATATGAATATGATAACTTTAGGGTAGGAATGTCGTTTGGGCGGGAAAATAATAGGTCAGTTCCGGACCCGAAGTAGCATCCGGACTCATTTTGATACTTTAAGAACGGGTTAACTTTTGAAAACGGGCGGAAATGAAGAATTTTTTAGGGAATTGGAAATGGACGGACGTGAGATTGAAGATAACTATATTTCGGGACTCGGATTAAAAACCAGGGACAGGATTAAAATTGATAAATTGGATGGGAGTGAGACTGAGCGAGATTTCTCGGGATTGGGAATGGTTGGAAATTTTTGGAGTGAGCGGGAATGGAACAATAAATTATTCCCGTTAACATCTCTACTTAAGAGTCGTTTGGTCCAAAATTTTAGGACATCTGATATAAAATATACATATATAGTCAGAGCCATAAAATATACAAAGCAAAATGAAAACAGAAGAGTCATCTGAGCGAAGCCAGGTCGGGATGCTACTTGCTAGTCATAAATATTGAAATATATTTAAAGTTATAACTACTTTGCCTAATTTCACTGTTAAATTAACAGTTAACTTTTCAACCATCCTCAAAATAAAATAATGAACGGTTCAAAAGACTGAAAACGCGTTAAAATACCCAAATTACTTTAATAGTGGAATTAAACAAAGTAATTATAATTTTAAATATTATTTCAATATTTAAGATGAAATTTCACAAAGTAAATCTTTCAGCAGTGAATTATTTATTAGGACGAGCGAGGGGAGTCCTCTGCTATGCAACAATTTTTACATTTTTGTGGTACACTTTATGAAAAAAACTACCGAACCTTCAGACTTGAAATTAAACATAGTGAATTTCAAAAGCGTCTAGATGTGTTATCAACTATTTTTTAGCAAAAAATTCTCGAGAAATAGAAAAATTGTAATAATTTTTGGTAAAAAATACTCCGATATGAATGACCTAATTAGTTTATACGTATTTCTGTAGTAGGCAATGGAAAGTAGGTATAGATTAATATTTTGTTATTATTTTTATTATATTAGAAATATCTTTATTGTGTCAAATTATTTGGCAATAAAGTTTGAAATTAAACATGTTAACTTATAATTACGTTTGAATATGTTTTTAGTCGAATTATTCAACTGAAAAAATTAGACTTATACAGCCTATACGATAATCCGTTTTCGGACCCCTATAGAACACGATTATGTAGAAAAAAAAATCTGATATATACAGTGTTGGGCAAGATATCGAATTTTATTATCTAAATAACAGATAATAGATAACATAATTTAAAATATCTAGATGAAGATAACAGGTTATTTAATCGTTATCTACATAAAATTTTAGTTAACAGATAGGATAATATTTACAGAAATAATGCATAAGTTCAATGTTTCTCAAACGGCGATCCACGGACTGGTGCCGGACCATGAAAGTGTACCTCTCTGGTCCGCAGAAAGATGTGTGAATTACAATAGATTACAAAAATGTTTCTTTTTTTTATTGATTAGGTTGGCAATACGAATGCCAAAAGAAACAAACGTGTTTTATTTTGGTGCTCTAATAAATTTCATTAGTTTTCATAAAAAAATTAAAGAATTAATGCAAAAAGTGTTTGATAATCATTTTTAATAATTGCGCTCTTCATTGATAGAAGAATTTTATTATAAAACACTTTAAATAATACTTTTTTATTAACTTTAAATTTCAAATCTGTGCCATAGACTTATATTATACAATTCTTACAAAGCAAGTATAATTACTGTTAACCTCAAAACTAATTGTAAATGCAAAGCATAGAACTCTGTGATAAAGGGAAAAAAAACTGTTACTAATATCAGATGTGTGTTAATGTTTATAATGGTTATAATCGCATAAATGTATTGGACAAACATGTAAATAATCTGTTATAACCTATAAATAAAAAATAAAAATAAAATAAAATAAATAAAATATTTTTTTATTACTCATGCGGGAGAAGTACTAACTTGGCGCACACATTTCTGTACGCAAAATAGCCGTTTGCCCACTGTACTCTTCCCGCATACTTTTTTGCGTGTGGAAAGTAACTTTCCACACGTAAATTGACAATAAAACACGCAAAATTTAATCAAAACACGCAAAGCCGCCTCTTAATTTTTCATTTAATAAATATTTCATAATTATTTCTATAGAAACCACCAACAAAGTAATTTAAACGATAATTAATTCAGAAAAAAAAAGACGAACACTTAAAAATATTATTTTAAAAGGTAACAAAAATGTCAAAATAAGTGATAATAATAGAAAAAAGTATGTGAAATTCGTAATAAAAAATAGTATGTGCAACTCGTGCGGGATTGTCGATTGCCCCACTCAAGCGAATGAGCGCACTCACTACGTTCGTGCGCTCAACTTCGCTTTCGTGGGCAATCGACAATTTCCCGCACTTATTGCACAATATACTATAAATTAATAATTAATAATATAATACACACACTATTAAATTAAAAAAAAACGCCGTGAGCAGCGGGGCCCCATCACGGTAGTCGAATTTTCCCCTTCATCTTCGGTATTGAATGTCTACAAGCGAAATGTGATTGAAAGTCTACAACCGAATTGTCATTTTGTTGGTTTCAAAATTGGTGATGAGTGTTCGGCTGATCGAGGCTTTAAAAAAAGGTTTTAAGTATTTAAGGGCTGTATCTCAGTAAATTTCAATTTTGTGCCGAAAACAGGTAGCAGAAAAAAAGCCAACACAATTCGTACGAGGACATTCCTGCCCATGTTTATCCGCTAATTGCCTTTATGTTTTAGTTTTAAAAATTAAAAAAGGACCTTAAATAGTAAATTGGAAGGCCTTTATAAAGATATTTTTTCTTTCCAAAAAAATCCAAAATTTCTATTTTATAAATACTAAAAATCCAAAATTCCTAATTTATAAATAAACAGTGACTTTAATAACATTTTTAAATTACTTAATATGTATGTATTTCATTTGTCATAAAAGTAAGTTCACTTTTTTTTAAATTTTTTAAAATTACTATTCGCCTACTTATATTTAGAATAAACATAATGCTTTTAAAACACATTTAACAATAGCATTCAATTCCGATGTAAAAATGGGAGAAGTGGGGGGAAAAGTGATGCGGACTCCCTACAAGGTACTAGCTGGATACTAACTGAATACACGTACAAAATTTCAGCCCTCTAGGTTTCCTTATGGAGTCTCTAGACGTGTTAGAATACAAGCAAAAAAATTAAGGAAATATTGGCGTAAAAATCGTGGGGGTAAGGGTTAAAAGAAACAGTGTCTGGCTATTAGCTTAACCTGTACACCAAATTTCAGCCCTCTAGGTTTATTTGGGGAGATTTTGACCCGAACGAAACTGTTAAAAAACAAGAAAAATCATGTTCTTTTGGGTATAAAAATGGTGGGGGTAGGGGTTAAAAGTCGAGACCCCCAAAAGGCACCCCCTTGATACTAACTCAATCCGAATACAAAATTTCAGCCCTCTAGGTTTATTCGGGTGACCTGTGCGAGTGGTACAAACTTCGAAAACGTCGAAAATTCATGAAATTGTAGCTTAAAAATGAGGTGGGTGGAGGTAAAATATTAAAACCTCCAAAAAGCACAACCTAGGTACGAACTTTATCAACACACCAAATTTCAACCCTCTACGTTAATTCTGGGGGGCTGGGGGCCTGTTAGATCCAGCGAAAATCGTTTTTCCCCCCTCTACTCCCACCATATCATCCTAGGAAGCTGAATTTCGGATATGTTGTAGATAATTGACCGAAACATTATTTAAAACCGGTTTGGAAAAGTTTTATTGCTTTTCCGCCCCCCACCACCCCCTTAAAGGTCGGGTCAGAAAAAAAATTTGCCCAAAATTTGACCCCACTTTGATAGTATGAGGTGCCTCGAAAATGAGCCCCATTTACCAAATTTCATCTCTTAACTTCCATAGGGGGGCCCTACACAAATTAAAAGGTGGCGGGAAAATATATATATATATATATATATATATATATATATATATATATATATATATATATATATATATATATATCAGACATTTTTTTTTCTACATATTCGTGTTCTACGGGTCCGAAAACGGATAGCGCCCCTACTCTCGCCTCTCGCAGCTCTTATCGTATAGACTGTATAAGTCTAATTTTTCGGAGAAAATTCGACTAAAACTTCAAAATATGGAGGCCAAATTGGATAAAATCCTAGCGAGAATTGATGAAATAGAAGAAAACCTGAAAAGCGATATACAAAAAACGAACAACGATATAACCGAACTGAAAAATATTGGTGTAACTAATCAACAGAAATTTGTGGAACTAGAATCTATAGTTGTGAAACAATAATCAATAATGAATTTTTTACAAAAAGAAATAAATAAAAACAATTTGATTATATTCGACATAGATACTAACACAAATATTTCGGAAAATTTCATAAATATAGTTAAGCAACATTTAAACATCGAGGTAAAAGATGAAGATATTTATAAAATCTACAGACTGGGAGACAAGGAAAAAAATACTGGTCCTATTAAAGTATGTTTTTTCGACTTCCGAACAAAGACAAAAATTTTTAATGCACGGTTCCAGTTAAAAGGCTCTAATATATTTCTGAACGAGGATTTACCTTTAGAATACCGCATCCAAAACAAAGAAAAACGCCTAGCTAAGAAGTCAAATAGCAAAAAGAGGCTAAAAACACAGTCCTCAGAGGAATCCGAAATATTAAGCGAGAAAATCATTCAAGAAGCGAAAAAAAAGAAAGAAACAAAACAAAGAAATACTAACCAAGGAGAGAATACGATCAAAAAAAACTAAATACACCTTTATTAAATACGAATAGGTTTAATGTTGTCTCATGGAACTGCAATGGTTATTCTGAATTTAAATTGCCATCACTTCTAAATAATACAAGTAATGAATCTGAACTCGATGTAATCGCCATATCGCGCGTTTTCTGTCTCAACCTCGTATCTGAAAAATCCCAATTTTTGGACACACAAACAAAACGTATTTAAATCTGTATCTTCATCACTATGAACTTAAGATTTATGCTAATTACACCCATTGATGTTGGCTACCTATATATATAAATATATATAGATAAGTATATGTATAAATACAGTATTTAATATGATTTTTGTGTGTCCTAAAACATGTAGTTTTTGATATACGAGGTTGAGACAGAAAACGCGCGATATGTGAAACATCGTTAATACACCCGGCTCCAGTGAATTGCAATATAAAAAGTCAATACAATATTTTCGATAGTTATGGTGTCAAATAAAAATCAAGGGGGCGAGCCAGTGGCGGATTAATTCTATTAATTAGGAAACAATTTCAAACTGAACTTATTGAAATGACAAATTGGTAGATGTTAGTCCAAATCTGTGTTGATCACTTTAAGCTTGTTCTTGGTGTAGTTTATATCAAACCAATTATAAATATAGACCCATTAATGGTACATTTTAACGACTCTATACGTTTTGTTTTAGAATCGAAATCAAATATGGTAGTATTATTGGGAGATTGGAATGCTAGGATTGGCAATTTGAACACACTGGACATTCAAAATTATTCAAATACATTCATTGATAATAGACGTACATCGCTCGATACATATGTTAACTCTAGAGGTAAACAGCTTGTGAAATTCATGGAAGAACATGATTTGTATGCGTTAAACGGGCGTACCACTAGCGATTCCCCAGCACAATTTACCTATATAGATAGCGGGGGCAAATCCACGACTGATATTTGCTGGGTAAGCTTGCCATTTATTAATTACATTCACGATTCAGCGGTTTCGGAAAACATACTGCTATCTGACCACTTACCTTATCATATAATCTTTAATTTTAATTCCCCTAGATGCTGTAGAAATATACCTAAGAATTTTTCTCTATCTGGTAGACTTAAATGGAATAATAGTGTCATCTCTGAGTATCAGAATTTAATAATAGAAAGGCTAAATCCACGCAATGAAAGTGATTCTGACCCAGTTGATGCATACAATTTTTTAGTTAATATGATGATGTGTACAGCACAAGATCTATCCATGTACAAAGAAATTCTTATTTACCCAAGTTTTATTAGGTTTAGTAAACCCTGGTACAATCTGACCTGTAAAAACGCAAAATATGAAACTAAACTTGCACTAAAGAACTGTAAAAAAGAAGGATTCTGTGAAGCAAATGTTTTGAAGTATCTGGAGGCAAAGAAAAAATATCGTAAAACGCTAGCTAGCAGCAAAAAAGACTATCATAATGTAATTCACCACAATTTTCTTCGGAAGAATCGAATTTCAACACAGCCAATTCCTTTATGTAGAATTTCCCATTTGTTGAATTTGGAAATCCTTGGAAGTCAACAATTGCTATGTCGGTCTTCATTGTACGAAGTCTAGAGTGAAACTGTTCAACTTAGAATTCAGTAACTAATGTTTTATTTAAAATAAAACTGGTTTTTATAGGTGTGAGCTTGCTTAAATAAGTCGTGTGTATGTATGTTTTACTGACGTCATTAACAGATATATTGCTACTAATACTGCGAACGAAAATTTCAGTCTAATATGTAAAAATAAAAATTATGTTATAATTTGCTTTATTTTAAGTACAAGCATTACTCGAATATTATAATTCGATATAAAATTCACATAATTGTGTATATATATTTGCTATTATGAACCTTATGTAACTTAAATAAACGACTATTTATAGAAATAAAGTTAGTTTTTATTCATATGCAGATTTTTTGCTAGCAAAAGTAATAAGTTTTAAAACTATTATCAATGTTATAAAAAATTAATTTCGAAATTAAAGGTACACGCTATATAAAGTTCACGCTATAGCGTATTAATTTATATTTTATAAAAAATAATTTCTTAACTATGTAAGTATATGTAATATTATTTATGTGTATTTTTAACGATACAAAGTTATAATCACATATAGCAAACTGCTGACGAAGTGCATTCCACACGTTACCGTATCGTATATATCTCATATGTATATACATCTCAAATGTAGCAAGTGTACCTACGAAATTTATACCAAAATGAAAATTTGATTGTAAAAAAATAGGAAATTCTATCAATATTAGAAAATTTATTTTCAAGAATAGTATTATTGATACTAAAAATTTATTTCGAATAAGAACCTACATATTTATTTAACGTAAAATGTTTAGTCACCGATAATGTACTAGATTACAATTAAAACAATTTCTTTCTGTGTGATAAAACTAGCATATTTTTTATAAACTGAGCACTCAAAATTGATAGGAAAATTCTGGTTTCCTAGATAGTTATGTTAAGATACGCTTTTTAGGATTAAAAAATTAATATTGTGTTAACCTTTCTACTCCTAAATAAAAGCATTTATACAGTTTAAAACATTTTTTAATAAAAAAATCGATAGTTTTAGACAATTTAAACAATACCCATATATACCCATATGATGAAAATTGTAATTTGGATTGTGTATTACCCATGTCTGCTTTTAAACTATTTGCTGTCTAATTTTATAAAAACACCTAAAAATTATCTGTTACTATATGTAATATAATATATATAATATATATATATATATATATATATATATATATATATATATATATATATATATATATATATATATATATTATTTTCTAAGCAAACGAATTGAAAATTATATCCAATGCAAAAAAACGTAACATTCCTTTATGCAATTTAATACTTTAGAATACATAAATACGTATACAGGGTGGAAAGTAAAATAATTGTCGTCGTCTTTCTAGAGCGGATAAAAACTTTAATTTGGGATAGGAAATTTTATTTTTTTTTCACAGTTAAGCTGCATTCAATTAATTAACCCTTTCCTGCACAGCAGTTTTAGATCATTATTGTTCGACGATAATTTATTTTTAACAAATCATTAATAATATGGGTGAATATTTATTGGCAAGAATTACATAGTTTGCACATATGTTCTATTGTATCAGAACGTCAATGGAACAATGCAATTTAATTGCCTATATTCAGGAGCAAGTAAAAACATTACCTATTTTAATAGCTCAGAAAATACGCATTACATAGTTCGGTGTAAGAATAATCATTTCGGTGATCTTTTTTAACGAACTACTAAAATTAAGGACTGTGGTATGTAATAAATAACAGCACTCACATAATTTTAAAATATTTATTAAATAATTAACATACAGCTGTTGGAAAAATTACAAAGATTTTTTTAACAACTTATTAAATGTTGATAAGTTATTTTAATATCTTCTATAGGGTCGTAAGTATAACCCTTTACCTGAAATTTTTTCATCACCATCGTTGGCGACTGTGTTCTCGTCATAATCAGCTTCGTTGTCGCTCACAGTATCTTCGCTATTGCTAGCAGATGTTTTTTCATCGCTGTCTTCGCCATCATTTGATATATACTTTAACACTGGCTCAATAATATCATGCTTTTCCAATTCCCTAGTTATTGAGATAATCCGCTTTCCAATCTCACTTTCCTTTAAATTATTAAAATGGCTTCGTTTTTTCTCGTTTTCGATATAATCGGCGAAGCTGGGATTTATAATATGAATCCGTTCCATTAAATTACATGTAGTATTATCCATTTCTTCTCCAATTTGCGTCTGAGTCGCTAAACTTCTTAGTTCATCAACTAAATGGTTCGGGTCATCAAAATATTCTTCCTCATCAACAGGTTTCGAATGGCCATTATGAAGGTTAGGATTTTCATCATCATATTTGAAACGTTTAGCTCCCCCATTTATTGAGTTGGATGTTGAAGGTCGTTCCTTTTCTTCTGAATTTTTATCTTCTTGTTCTTCATCCTTTGCGCATGTGTTCTAAAGCTCTTTGATCATTAATATGTCTAGTGCAGTTTGTAAGAGACCAGCCACTTTTAAAGTAAAACTTGTTTCTTTGTAGTTATCAGGCGATGGTAAATGCTTTTGTTCATCAGATCGATTGTCTTCGACATTTACCGATTGTAGAATATTATGCGAGTTTTTTAAAGCGTGAAATTTACTTCTGTTTGCTTCTGCTGCAGCCATCATACTTTCATCAAAAGTATTCAAGTTTCTTTTGGATAGATCTGCATCATTTTCGTGTTGATTTTGAAATAGTGGTGCTTTATCTTCCTTTGGTTCAATGTCATTTCTTGCTTCAAAACTATATTCGGTTTCATTATCATCATTTTCATCACCAGATTTTGACGATTCACTTTGTATTGGAAGTCTCTTCTTCTCCGCGCTGTTCACTTGTGTCCCATTATTTACCGACTGATTAGTGGTATATTCAAACTGATTATTTTTCATCTAACCATTATTGTTTGTTTGATGTTCCCAAGCATGCACTCTTCTTTTCATATTAAGTAAAAGAGAATCTCTCCGCGAAAATGTCTTATCACAACGCATATACTCAAACATTTTTGATAGATGTGAAGAGTTTGAATTATAGAATAACACACCAACAACACACCAAAAATACACCAAATTACACCAAAATAACACCAAAAATACACCAAATAACATCAAAATTACACCAAAATTACACCAAATAACACCAAAAATACACCAAATTCCGCAAAAAATACACCAAATAACACCAAAATTACACGAAATTTACACCAAATCACACCAAAAATACACCAAAAATACACCAAATATACACCAAATTACACCAAAAGTACACCAAATAACACCAAATATTTTTTTATTGATTAGGTGCGCAACCGCTAATGTCATATGCTCCGTTTTACAAAAATGCTTAAATGAATCTTTTTGGGGGTGAAAATTGTATAATTTGGAATTTAGTTTTTACTTACGGCCCATGATGCCACACGTCTAGCACTATAACGAACATTTTAAAAACAAAAAGAGATAACGGCGGAGCTAAATTTATACCTAAAAAATAGTTTTTGAATATAAAAATACTTTCTCCAGGATTTAGCTTTTATTATTTACGGTAGTACGTGACTTGAACAATAAAGCATAACTGTTTTGTTTTGGAAAAGAAAATGGCAGAGTTAACTTGATGGGAACATATTTATGGTCGACCTTTCATATAACATGAACTATATAATGTTATTCTACCTAATGGCAGAAATCATTCCAAACTAAATTAATTCTATTTATATTTAAAGTTAAAGAACTGCTTAAGTATCGGTATTTTTTTGAATTACATGGTTGATCAAGTGATCGGAAAGTGACATTTCATATTAGACGACTAAATGTTATTCCAACAAATGATCCAAATGATTCCAAGTTATAAGAATTCTATTTAAGATCAAAGAATTGCTTTTTAACATTTCTCTAATGCTTAAAAAAGTGTCGATATTTTTCTGAATTACATGGTTGATCAAGTGGTCGAAAAACGACATTTCATATTACACAACCTAACGATATTCCAATTAGTGACTAAAATGATTCCAAGCTATAAGAATTTTATTTAAAATTAAGCAATTGCTTTTAAACATTTTTGCAATATATATATTTTATATGTATATATATATATATATATATATATATATATATATATATATATATATATATATATATATACATATATATACCATTAATGTATGTATATATATATATATATATATACATATATATACCATTAATGTATGTATATATATATATATATATATATATATATATATATATATATATATATATACATATATATATATACCATGTGAGTTTTTTGAGAGTTGCCATTTCTATTAAAACCAAATTTTTATGATAGAAATGGTACTGGAAAAGGTTTTTTTCTTAGATGTAATGGAAATGTAACCAAGAAAAACACTATCGGTTGAAGTAGCCTCAAGCACATATGCATATTTTTACCGCCTAACTGATAAATTAAAGAAAAATTAAAAAATTATACTTGGGTAAAAATATGTTTGGCGATTATCCAATTCCGATATCCCGATAATCAAGTGGCACTCGAACGAACGGTCGGTGGCCTAATTGGTAAGGCGCTTGGCTAGTAACCAAGAGATCCGGGTTCGAGTCCCAGCCGATCCAGTTTTGATAATTTTTCAAACACTATGTGAATTTTAATTAACATAATGAATTGGCCATTTGTCAAGGTACATCGAGTGTTCAAGTATCAGCCAAAGCTGGACATTAAGTGAACCTATGAATATTGGTGTGTGTTTAAAATACGGACAAAAGTCCGCCATACATTAATAATGTTTCACAGGCACTCGATAACATTTGAAATTAAAAAGTGTAACTGCGTCTCGCCTTAAAGAGAGGATGTGTTTGATTGATTATCGGAATTGGAGTGGCACTCGAACGAACGGTCGGTGGCCTAATTGGTAAGGCGCTTGGCTAGTAACCAAGAGATCCGGGTTCGAGTCCCAGCCGATCCAGTTTTGATAATTTTTCAAACACTATGTGAATTTTAATTATAAAGTTATATAAAATTGAACTCGATCATAAACTTCAAAAATTTGCATTCAAAGGGGACTAATAAAGGGCCTTATCGCAACCTCTCCTTTAGATTACAAACTATCTGGTATCGGACGCCATATTTGGCCGGCGGATCGCATTTTGGGGACCCCTGTTTTAAACTACCACATAAAGGAGAATAAATCTTGTGTATATTCGGAACTCTATAATTCAGAATGCATATAATATATGTACAATTGTACATACGTTCGCGACATGTTATCTGCCAAATTTCTCCCTGCAATAATTCAACTTTCGTGACGAGTATACACGTAAATGTATTGTACATGCATCGGTACATATATATTTGAACTTTTCACAACTATGTAGTTCGATAAATAAATGACTTGTAACTTATAAATCTTTCAAGTCAACTACATTCAAATCCAAACTAATAGAAATGTAAATCCTGATGATGTCATATCGTTTTCAATCAATGTTTAATCTAGTCAGTCACAATGAAATTGACTGACTATCTGCTTAACATCATTCCCTATTAACAAATCCATTGTTTCGATATTAGATATTCAGGATATTCGATATGTCAAAATTTATGTATGTATAGATACGTTTCTGCGTATGACAATTTTCTTGTATTTTTAAATTCACTTTCTATTTTTATGCATGAATAAACGAATTTCGAATATACTTTTTCAGTATCGTTATTGACATTAAAGCAACTAATGCGCTTTGTCTTTTTCCAAAAATTCTTTCGAATAGAGTGAATTCGTTTAACTTAATTTTCCATGTCAACGATCAAGAAAACGTACATAAAAAGACAAAATTGATGCAAAGGTTAGTTTGAAAATTATGTAAAAGTATTTTTTTTATAAGTATCTATATTTTAGGATATCGTAGTTCTAAAAGTGAACTCCTTATGAATTCGACATTTTTAACATCGCATTAAGTGATCTACTCGCACTTGACCACTTTGTAATAGTGAGTATCGGATCTTATGCAGTTTAAGGAGCAGTGTTGTGAACAACTCATGCAAAAAATAGAAGGTTTAGATAATCATATTATTAAAAAAAAAATTAAAGGCTAATTTTAATGGTAAAATAAAGCAAGAAATATTTTATCCTGAAAACTGTAAAAAACTGTAGCTACTATGCTACGACATCCTGACTTAATGGGTGTGTAACACGCACTTGCCAAAATTTAAATTTATAGATTCAACGGTAGATAATATCGAGTACTCAGAAATTTTGTCATGAAATACGTGTATCACTATCCAATTTTTTCGATAAACTTATAATTTAATTTCCGTAAATTTTATAAAAAATTAAAGAAAGTGAGATAAGACTAGAAAAAGAAAAGTGTTGTTGTCAAATACTAACATCCTTGCTTAAGTATTTTAAAGTTTTCCTTTTTGTTTTACAACCATCATAAGAGAAACGTCGTATTCTATACATATACGAATATCCATTTATCCATAGGATATAAAAAACAACGCTGAGTGCCTATTGAATACACATTGGGGTATTCCTTAATGATTAAACTATTTCACAATTGTTGCGATAAAACACTTATTAGGTCATCCGGAAAGTTTGTGCCGTTTTCGTAGCCGCTCGGATGAATTAATATTTTTTCAAGTAGCAACCGCAAACGAAACATGCAACAACATGTTAGTGTTAGGCCGATAGTGTTGCTTAGTGTATAAACATATAGTGTATAAATAATTTTTTTTGTCAGTAATAATGAGTAATCTAGACATCAAGGAACATCATGTCATGTTATACGAGTTTAAAAAAGGTACTAATGCAGCTGATGCAACTAAAATATTTGTAGTGTTTATGGTGATGATGCGCTTTCTGACAGAATTTGTAGAAAGTGGTCTACTAGATTTCAAAAGGGTAATTTTTTTGGAAGATGAGGTTCCCTCCGGTCGACCTGTATGTATAGAGTTATAGACGATGAATTTATCCGTCAAGAAATAAAGCGAAACCTGAGACAAACTCTCAAGAATTAGCGGCAACTTTTGAGCATTCAAATTCCACAGTTTTCGGCCATTTAACTTTTTAAAAGATTAAGACGAGTTAACTCGTCCTGCAATGTGGCGGCTCAAAATACTGTAATATGTATATATTCACTGGTACAGGTGCCGCCATCTGTGACAGATTTTCCGAAATGCGGTATAATTAATTCTAAATAATGTTCAATTTTTTCAACATAGTATAATTTATATTTTGTAAATTCCTAGGGTTCACTTTTTTGATGTTGGGATCATTGTTTTGTTTTTTTCTTTTTTTGTAGCCTTAGCTATTGTACTTATCATTAGCTGTAAAAAGCCCGGCGTTTTGAGACAAAAATTTTTCCATATGGTTAAAAGGGTTAAAGAAAATCGGGATGGTCATCTATACATATAATAAAGCTGTAACGAGACCATTTCTGTACATGGAATATTTTTTGAAAATTGTATTGGTACTGTAAATAGTTATCGATGTAGATACCAAAACAGATATTTAAAATTTTTGTCTGTCTGTTTACACATTACGCAAAAACTATTGGACGGATTTTAATGAAATTTGATGTGGTGATAACTTATTACCTAGGCCCACATCTAACATACTTTTTACTCCGGGAAAACGTCTCATTCCCATGAAAAAATAGACAAACCATTTTGAGCATGTGCATGCATTACGCAAAAATTATTGTTCTATGCAAGTTCTGTATAATTACTGTACTTATATAATTCTCATTGAGTTTATAACAATGGGTCGTGCGAACGACGTCGCGGGTACACCTAGTTTACACTAAAAACGGCACGAACTTTCCGGATGACACAATACTTACGTAAATTTTTTGCGATTTATTAGGAAAAATATATAAATATATTCGATAATGTTACCTTACACATAATTGCTACACAGTTTCCCCATTTTTACATCGAAAGGGTATGACGGGATAAAAATGGCCGGTTGGCCCCCAGACGAGATCTTCAACGGCACTTTGGCTACTATAAGGGCAGCTGATAAAAAGTCTTGTGTGCAAGTTTTAGCCTCATATCTTGGGTAGTTTAGAAGTTATTTGTGATAATATGTATTAAGGCCATGATTTTTTAAACCTTTATATCTCGTAAACTATTACAGATATTGAGATAAACTAAAAACCACTGAGTAGGTCTAAATTAGTACTATAATATATATTTCTTTCAAATTTTTCCGTTAGTAAACAATCATAGAAAATTCGAGAAGAAAAATAGAAAAACATTTTTTTAGTAGTTCCTTCAGAGTGACAATCACGAAAAAAGTCTCAAATATTGCACATTAGGTCCTGTTTAAGTACTGCTAGTTTCGTTAAAAACAAAGGGGTGGAACAGGGTCAAAAAGGAGAAACCTCGATCGAAGCCACCATCGGAAAGGTGAATTTCATCATTCCGTTATGTTTTTATGTCGTGCGCACAAGATTAATTAAGAACCTGGTGATGTTTTAACGATATGTACTGATATAACTATCATGACTTCCAAATATACAGTGTGTTCAAGGTCATGTGAAGCCAATATATAAATATGTAAGGAAAATTGTTGGTAGGATAACGGTCAGATTTCTTGACCGATAGAGTTGCTATTTGGTATTGTGAGTGTTTATGTCAAGTTCTAGGCTAAATTCATAGATGGAGTTGATTGTCAATATGGGATAGTTTCAAAATATTGAGAATTTTAAGTTTAAAATTATTGTCATTTGAGAGACTATTTAATCAATTGTACCTATCTACGAGGTAAATTTCAGTTTTAGTTAATAGCTACTTATCATTAACTTTAGATAGATATACAATCATAGTATCGCAGGCAAATTCCGAAATGTATACTGAAGTATGAGAGTTGTGGCAGCGGTAACCTTTTTATCGGATGACAGCTTAATTTTATTTTAATTATAATTGGGGTCAATGTTTAAGCTGTTTGTAGACTAGCTCTTTTCGCTGAATAGTTTCAAACTGGCAATAATTTAATAATATAATAATAAATTCATTGATAATGAAAAGTCACCATTTTGAATTCATCCCATATTGACAATCAATTCCATCTATGAATTTAGCCTAGAACTTGACATAAACACTCACAATACCAAATAGCAGCTCTATCGGTCAAGAAATATGACATATTTATATATTGGCTTCACATGACCTTGAACACACTGTATATTTGGAAGTCATGATATGTATATCAGTACATATCGTTAAAACATCACCAGGCTCTTAATTAATCTTGTGCGCACGGCATAAAAACATAACGGAATGATGAAATTCACCTTTCCGATGGTGGCTTCGATCGAGGTTTCTCCTTTTTGACCCTGTTCCACCCCTTTGTTTTTAACGAAACTTGCAGTACTTAAACAGGACCTAATGTGCAATATTTGAGACTTTTTTCGTGATTGTCACTCTGAAGGAACCACTAAAAAAATGTTTTTCTATTTTTCTTCTCGAATTTTCTATGATTGTTTACTAACGGAAAAATTTGAAAGAAATACATATTATAGTACTAACTTAGACCTACTCAATGGTTTTTAGTTTATCTCAATATCTGTAATAGTTTACGAGATATAAAGGTTTAAAAAATCATGGCCTTAATACATATTATCACAAATAACTTCTAAACTACGCAAGATATGAGGCTAAAACTTGCACACAAGACTTCTTATCAGCTGCCCTTATAGTAGCCAAAGTGCCATTGAAGATCTCGTCTGGGGGCCAACCGGCCATTCTTATCCCGTCATACCCTTTCATGATTTTTTTCCCGTACGTTTGAAATGATTTATTTTCATAATAATAATATGCAAGTAGGCACAGTAAATATTTAAAAGAAGGAAGTAGGCATAGTAAATCTTAAAAAAAGGGCAGTGAGCTGCGGAGCCCCATCACGGAAGTCGAATTTTTCCCTTCATCTTCGGTATTGAATGTCTACAAGCGAAATGTGATTGAAAATGTACAAGCGATTTGTCATTTTAGTCGTTTCAAAACTGATGATGAGTGTCCGGCTGATCGGGGCTTTAAAAAAAGCTTTTAAGTTTTTAAGGGCTGAATCTTAGTAAATTTCAGTTTTATGCCGGTAGCAGTTAGCAGGAAAAAAGTCAACAAAATTCGTACGAGGGCATTCCTACCCATGCTTATCCAAAATTTCTATTTTATAAATAAAATAAAAAAAGACATCAATAACATTTTTTAAATTACTTACATATTATGTATCGCATTTGTGATAAATGATAGCAGTTAATTCGTTTGTTTCTTTAAAAGTATTCCAACTGTATTATTATGAAAATAAATCAAATTTAACCACATAATTATAACAACGCTATTGAATTCCGATGTAAAAATGGGTGAAGCAGGGGGCAAGGTAATGGAATCCCTAAAAGAGACTAACTGGATACTAACTAAATACATGTACAAAATTGCAGCCCTCTAGGTTTACTCAGAGAGTCTCTAAGCGTGTTAGAAAAAAAGTAAAAAAAATCAGACAAATATTGGCGTAAAAATCGTGGGGGTAAGGGTTAAAAGTTGAAACCTCCCAAAAGCAATGGCTGGCTATTTGGGGATTCTATTATTTGGGGAGATTTTGACCCTAACAAAGCTGCTAAAAAACAAAAAAATCATGTTTTTTTTTGGTATAAAAAGGGTGAAGGTAAGAGTTAAAAGTTTAGACCCCAAAAGGCAAACCCTTGATACTAACTCAATTTAAATACAAAATTTCAGCCCTCTAGACTTATTTGGGTGACCTGAACGCGAGGTACAATCTTCGAAACCGTCAAAAAAGCATGAAATTGTAGCTTAAAAATGGTGGAGGTGGGGGTAAAATATTAAAATCTCCAAAAATAACACCCTAGGTACGGACTCTATCAACCAATATGTTAAGTCTGGGGGGCTGTGGGCATGTTACATTCAGACAAAACACTTTTCCCCCCTCTACTTCCTCCAAATCAGCCTAGGAAGCCGAATTTTGGATTTGTTTTAGATAATTGACCGAAACATTATTTCCAACCGCTTTGGATAAGTTTTATTCTTTTGTTCCCCCCCCCCCCCCCCCAATATTCACTTAAATTTTGGGTCGGATCCAAAATTTGCCCAAAATTTGACCCCACTTTGATAGTATCGTTGTGCATCGGAATGAGGTCCACTTACCAAATTTCAGCTCCTCCCGTCCATAGGGGGGCCCTACGCATGTCAAAAGGCCGCGGGGATATATAGGGTGAATGCGAGAGAGATGCCGTACATTTTGGAAACACTTGACAATTCTTAAAGTATGCATTTAATTGATTTGAAATTTGGTACACGATAAATGTAAACATTGTTCTTTAAAATTATTTATAAATAATTTTAAATTTTGAGTCATAAAGAATTCATAATTAACATTTTTGTAGAGCCTGCAAAGCGGCGTCTCTCCCACACCTATTAATGGATCTTTTATATTTACGTGGCATAATTTACAGTCCAAAAAAATTGCATAATTAAGGTATATAAGTCTATGTCTTTAACATGTAATATGATGCGGCATCTATACCAACATTAAATGCGGCATCTCTCCTTTTTGTTGGAATAGATGCCGCATGTTGCTATAGCAAGCATAGTGCGGAATTCAAACCTAAAATTTTATACAGTACTTTTAAAATATACCTAAATTAATAACAAAACTCATTTTCATTAAAACAATGAAATATACATTCTTAAATTCTAATGAATTAAATGCTTGATAAATATACAGCTTAAATAAGTAACTTATTTTAAACATATAATCCATTAATAGCGCTATCTATCAATCAACGGACGAACTATGGCTACTGCGGCATCTCTTCCGCACTTACCCTATATATATATATATATATATATATATATATATATATATATATATATATATATATATATATATATATATAACGAAAAAATTATGTCACAAGAGTGCTTTGGATAAACATATTCCTATTTTTGGTCATTTTTTTTTTATAAAATAATTTTTTTCCACCAAATTATCTGCAATATTTCTTCAATAGAATATTCTTTTGCTATTTTTATTATTTTAATATTTATTTTCAAGAAAATAAAAAAATGTCCTTTGAATTTACAGAAAATGACACTAATATTTATTATGTAAAAATGTGAATTGCTTGAAAATTGCGACATTCATTTCTTTATTTTAATACATTATTATCGTTAAAACTATAGTAACAGTAGTAACTATATTCAATGTTATTAATTAACACGTAAACCGTATGTATACTTCCAAATGGGACACCTGGTATCTCTCTCTCTCTCTCTCTCTATATATATATATATATATATATATATATATATATATATATATATATATATATATATATATATATATATATTTCTGATTCTGAAGCAAAAAATGTCTGATATAATATCTTCGTCAAAGCAAAACCTGTCATCAAATTTTCTCTTCATATACCAAGGAAATTAGGTAAGAAAACGCAGTCTTTATAATTTTCGTTGAATCTACACCTCACTATTAATACGCATGAAATTTCCCAGATTTCACTAAGCGATCCTTCTGGTAATAATGGTCGGGGACGGCACTGTATAAGAATCTACTATCAAAAAAGGAGAAAGTAAACATATATATATATATATATATATATATATATATATATATATATATATATATATATATATATCCCTAAATTTAATAACTAGAATCCAAAAACTTCACATTTAAAATCGGGACACCACACTCTGTACTAAAATTCAAATTTTTGCGTCGATTGGTTTCAGAATTTAGAGAAAAATGGCTGACAGATGGACAGACACCGACGTGATTACATATAAGTGTTCCGTTTTTTGCCAGTTTTAGTAGGGCATATTAAAAACGAGGTTTACCATACGTTTAGTGACTTTTTTGGCAAATGCACACTTTTGAGCGGATTTGCTAAGTCCTTAGGCAAAGGTTAGATGAGGCAGATTAAGTTATTCGTTGAGAATACATAAACTTTTTTAATTTTGAATTTGGCAAGGTTATTTATATCGTGAACTCCCGTTCTAACAGTCAGGATTTTATGCAAAATCATTAAAATTTTACTAGTTTTTTGACTGTGCTTATACGTCTTACATCTTGTTTGATACATCAATGATGTATTTAATTTTCGGATAGCCAGAAGGGATTTATGACCTCAAAAAGGTTAAACTATTTAATATATAGCAACAAAAAAAAAGTAATAAATAAATAAATAAATAAATAACGACAACGTTCTCATGTGAAAAAGATTACCGTAAAACCAAAATTTTTTCATTTTCCTCACATACATCTTACAAAAACAAACCACGAACGCTTCAAGATATACACCACACACCGTACGTACACGAACTATTTACAAAATATTATTCAAAACTTTCAAATAATTTATTATTCGTTGTGTTTATTGTGTAATAGGTAGATGGCATGGCGTTGTGAACTACTTACGAACACAGTACCGCTGTTTACCGCGTACTCACCACCAATGCAATGGTAAGTTTATAGACAATTTCCATGCAAAATACGAGCACATAAACGTACAAAAGGAGGCGAAGGATATGTGAACATAAACATACATAGAAGAAGTTCTGCGCGGTAGTTGTTGTACTCGTATCGTGTAAGTGCGTTCTTAAAACCAATCTTGCGGTTGTATAGATAAATTTAATGGAAATATTTATGGGGACGAGGTTGATTTATGAGGGAAAAACTTTTACTTGTGTTTTAAGTTAATTAAAAATGGTGTATTAATTTTGTATATAATTTATGAGGAGAGTGATTGTTTAAGTGTGTGTACGTGTGTGAATGTTTGAGCGGAATGAAATGTTTGTCTTTTTGAGAACAAATTGAACCTTGTATTTACTCAGTGGCGCCCTCTTCAAGTCATTTGCCGTGCTAATAAACTGGAGAAATAGGTACGCTTCTCTTTTACTTGAACTATCCCATTAATCATCACTCAAAGGCTCAAGAACTTTCGTGGTGATAAAATAATTATAAAAGATGAAGTTTTCACAAAATTATTTAAAAATATTATTTAAGAAATAAAAAAAATCTTTTCAGACATTTTCCCGGATAAAATTAATTTTTAAAGCTAGGCTTAACCAAAAATGTCAAGACTTCTTCAGGGGAAATTTTTTAAGAAAACGAAAAGAGATATTAATAGATTTGAGCGTTACTTTATGGTATTCCATATTTGTAAATAATAAACAAATATTTTATTTCGCAAAAATACCACTTTTATTTTGAAACTGTGACAATATTGTTTCGAACCGTCATTTCATTCTGTTTGAAAATGAACTGACGGTTCGAAACAATATTGTCACAGTTTCAAAATAAAAGTGGTATTTTTGCGAAGTAAAATATTTGTTTATTATTTACAAAAGAGCTATTCCTAAGCATACCATAAGAGATTTTGATAATTTTTTTTAAATTAGCTGTACCCGCGACGTTGTTCACAGGACGTATTGGTATAAGATCAATGAGAAGTATAATTATAAGTACATAATGCCTGTATTGTATCAAATTAATATAAAGCTTCCGTGTAATTTTTGCTCAAATCGGCTTCGTTTTTTTCCCATTGGATAGGCTTTTTTCTGCAGTAAACAGTATCCTAAATGTTGACTTAGGTGATAAGTTAATATCAGACCAAATTTCATAATAATATCAGACAGAAAACTACAATATCAAAATCTGTTCAGTAGCTTTTGCGTGATACATGCATATGCTCAAAATGGTTTTTGTAATTTCCCGAGGAAATGAGACTTCTTCCCGCATTCTAGATGTCGACCCAGGTAATGAGTTATCACTACAGCGAATTTTATCAGGCAGACGCATAAATTATTCCCTATTTTGATATTTAAATCGATAACTATACAATATATCTACAGTACTAGTAAAAAAATATTCCATTTACAGACACGTTCTCGTTACAATTTTATTATAAGTATAGTTATAACAAGAAACAAAATACAAAGGGCGACTCAAACTCCATTAATTCGAGTTTACGTTTTTAAGCGCAGCGAACGACGGAGGAAAAGCGATTTAAACAAATCCATCATTTTCTTTTTAAATTTAATGGGACAAAAAAAAAATTGACGACATTTGAATTGTCAAGCCAGATAGGAATCAGTAACAAGGAGCAGATGATATGGCTAACTTAATTTTGAATTTTTCTGAAAAAACACGTTTTGAATATTCACTCAACATATTTGAATTTGCACCTATTTTGGACGCAACATCTTAATAAAGTTGTCTTTTTGTCTTTTTCTTCTGTTTGCAGCGATAAAGGAAATTATTGGTTTTCCAAATATTTAAGAAAAGAAAAAAAACAGAGACAGAAAATTGAAAAATATAGAAATTAACTTCTATCTTTAATATGATTTTGTCAGAATATTATAGTCAAGCGAAATTATGAATAGTGTCCGTCACAATTAACAAATATCATTATAATATGCTGGTTATAATGTTAAGATTTACAATATACATATTACACACAAAAATGTTAATTTTACCATGTAAAACAAACAACAGAGAAGTGAAAATTTTATTACGTAAAATTTAAAAACTTTTTTGTTGAAAAAACAACAATTCCTATTGTAGTATTAAACAAAATTACAATAACAACTACGAAAAACTGAAAAAACAAATTCTTAAAAAAATAACACACTTTATTTATGAAGATTTAGCAGAGGCCAAGAGTCTATTTGTTTTCATTTGTAATGTACGTTTTCATACACAAATTCTCTTGTGAAACCACTTACACACATACACACACACAAAAAATATTAATATTAGTCTTTTGTAGGAGCAGACCCACTGTGTATTAAGCGTTGGTTGCTTTAATTATGTAAATAAAAGCTATGTTACTTTTTTGATATATTTTATTTACTTAACTTACCTCTTTTTAAAATACAACAATTTTAGTACCTATACCTACCTATATTTCTGAGAAATATTGCATGTGTACACAGCTCGGTTTTATAGCAAAAGTTTATTTTTTATGAATAAAGCGGGACTAGGAAGAGGCAATGGTGTATAAATATGTAAATTTGTGAATACACTCGGTTCTCTATATACACACGGTATAGGTTCAAACATTTGAAACAGACATGAAAAATGATATTCAACAAAAAAAATACATGAAGAAATTTTAATTTTAAATGGTATTTACTTTATCAATACAATTTTGAAAGTGTATAACAAATACAAAATAACATGTCAGTTGAGATCCAGGTGTACCATATAACTTAATATATGCATATTTCGTGGGTATTTTTACTTGTTAGTAGACGGCTTTATTATATTTTAAATAAATGAATGTAAATTTAAGCATGAACCTAACTTACATAATATTTTACTGTATCTGATTCGATACAAAGTGTAAATAATACTTGGTCGCATATGAATTACTTTCTAAAGATAGTCTTCGAAAACGCTATTCCAGATTTTGTTTGTAATAAAGATTTGATTATTATCCTACCTATACTTATTATACTTAAGTATATTATACCTACTATTTACAAATTCGTTATATCTTTATATTGAAGATGGTTTCAAAAAAAACTATTTAGGCGCGTTACATACTGTGATCAAATAAAAACAGAAATAAAAATTCTTAGAATTTTTGATCGTCTGTCTAGATCTGACATGAAAATTGTTGGTTGTATGTTGATGGAAGTTATAAAACGGTCATAATAAAGTTATCAGTCACGGAAGCTGAGATTGTTTGAGGTACACGTAATTTATTGAGACCCAACGTATATCTATCAGTTTTCACTTAGAAACTGTTAAAGTTCGAGCCTTAATGGAGTTTCCACTAGCGTAGTCCCTATAATCCAGATTACAATAATAAAATCAGTCATAATAAAGGTGTCAGTCACGAGAACTACGATACGTTTATTCCATCATGACCCAACGTATAATTAATCATACTTAATATTATTTTTATGTTGTTTAGTAATGTTCGAATAGATAAAACTTACTGTGTGACTGGAGACATTTAACTAGTGGTTATTTATGAAGTCACTTTAAACCCTTTATAATGTTTAATTTTCAACCTTTAAATGATTGTCTTTTTCTATGATTGTTTACTTATAATTTATACACAATCTACCTAAGTGAATCAAATCCTTGAGTACACTGCAATAAGTACGTCTATGGAAGAAAATTAAGACTATTTTCTTATTATTTTAGTTTTAAGTACTGAAATGTAAGATCTAAGTACTTTAGTCGTGTAGTCTTAGGCCGGGTTCCCACCAAACGGACAAAACAGAAACTGGTGTCGGTTTCAACAAAATTTCAACCGTTTACAAACAATTTAAAAACAAATTGTAAACTCGAGTCTGTGACGACTGTTGGAGTTGTGTTTTTTTGAGTCCCATCGGAAAGCGGTAAACATCAAAGTGTCTTGTAATTGTTTCCAAACAATCGGTTTAGTGGAAATGAGTTTCTCTGTTCACATCTCAACACAGGCCATCATAACATAACATAACCAGTACCACCAGCACTATTTCATTATTAAGAATAAAATATATACATACTAGGGATGTTTTGGATATGAAATTTCGGATACGGATACGGATACGGATATTTAAAAACATTTTTTTCGGTTTTATGTTACGGATGGGTAATAATATCGGATAATGTTTCGGATACAGTTACGGTTACGGATAATGGCTTTTAGCGAAAATTTTTTTTAGAAAAAGAGGGAAATTTTACTCCAAAAAGTGAACATCAAACACGAATCTATGGAAATTTATCGAAAAAACTACATGCAGCAAAAACATGCTTTGATTTAAACTCAGTTTTCCAACGGCAGTTGTCTGTTATTATCCGAAACAAATACGAAACTTTTATTTTTGGTTACGGTTTTGGATTTGGATATCCGGTAGTTTCGGTTACGGTTACGGATATCCATAACATCCCTAATACATACGTATTTACATATTTTCAAAACATTGTGAATTATAAGTATGTATCTAATATTAATATATATTCCTGTATAACTATTTTGACTGTTAATTTTTTAGAATATAAGTTATTTTCCGCACATAGGTTTTTATATTTTTTTATAAAAAATATCTTTATTTTCCGATAATCTAGTAAAAACCATCCACAAGCCAATATAAAAATTTCTTTTTCATTAGGCATTTTGCTGTTAAAATATGCTCAGCTTAAATTTGACATTAACAAAAAAAAACACGTGTCACTTTGGATGAAATAGTGTTTTCAATTTGTTCGTATTGTAATCTTAGTTTTTTTCAATTTACAGTTTGTTGCCAATTTCAGAAACTAAACAAAAAACTCGACTAGGTTGTTTGGTGGAATCCCGGTCTTGAGCATACTCACAAAAATTACTATCAAGAAATGGGAAATCATAAGAGCATATTCCAGAATCAAAAACACAACTATTACGCTAAGGAAAATTATCGCAATTTTCAAATTTTCTCTATGCCGTGTTATTAAATTAAACCTTTGGTCTATATATTATAATTGTAATGGGAATATAAATTAAAATACAAAACCAACCATTTGAAAAATTCATAATATATAAACATGTAGGTATATGTAGCTACGTTACCTAAAATGCGGACGGGATTATATAACACATCTATCCACATATTCGTATAATATAAATAAATCCTTTGAAATAAGTAAAATATTTTCAAACAAACAAAGATTTTACATTTCCTCATACTAGGTAGGTACCGTATATAATTATATAAGTTAGGTACATCCCAAAATTTATTAAAGTCGAATTTTATTTTATTTTATTGTATTTTATATACAACAAATTAAATATAATGATTCTTCGTTGTGAATGATTTTCTACTTTGTCATTCATCACGTCAAAAATGGCTCAAATGAAACACTGGAAATTAAAAGATTAAAATATTTAAATAGTCAATATTTAAAACATTAAAGAATAGACTGAAATTCAATATAAAATTTTAAGTTCGTGTTAATAAAAATTGGAGAGAAATTCAAATGAAATTGATCAAAAGAAACATTACCTTGAACAATGTCTCTGCACGATACAATGATCCTCAAAACCTGTACCATGGCATATTAATCTGCAAAAAAATTTTGCAAGTGTGGGGCAAAATTTTAAAAAAACGTCTAGTTATGTTTTTATTAACAATATTATTCGAAAATATATTTAAATTTATTATGTACACGGAGAGAAAATTCCTATAAAAATTACTGTGCTCAGCACTACAATCGACGTGTAAAAGGCGAACATATTCAATTCTGTAAGGTAAAAATATAAAGATTATAATTAATCATAAAAAATTTAAAGGATGGAATGTTCTTTTCGTAATATTATCTCCGTAAAATTTGTAAAACAGCACAGTAAAAAGTTCCATTACCGACAAAAAAATAATTTTTAATTGTTTTTATTAAAAAAATTACAATGCTAACATGCTAATAATAGAAAGAAAAAAAAACAGAAAGAAGGTTGGTTGTGTTGGGAACGCTGTAATGAAATGTACCTCACTCAGCCAGTTACATGCGAACCATAGGTGTGGACTGTGGAAGAAACTTTGTCAGACAGTTCGCACCAAGCACCTTGATTTATTAGACTGTGTTACAAGCAGCTAGCACAGCTAGTAGTCAGTTTCTTTTACACTCTCTTAGGACGATGTCATCGTTTAATTAACCTTGTTGTTATTTACCTATCTTTAGTATATGTATTAGAATATATTGTTGACAATCATTTTTGTATACATGTTGTTACAGGTACAGTGCAACCAACATAAGGTCGCGAGTCAGATGCGCAAATGAAAGAGTACGACAACAAGAATTAAACCATAATATATATGCATAAGAGTGTGATAAAAGTTGTGTTAGCACCACATTAAATTTTACCATGCTAGCACATATTTTTTATTTTGGTCGTCGATCGCGCACGGATTATAGGGGAGCACGGTAATTTTTCTGAAATTTTCTCTACAAAAATTATAGGATTTTTCTCTCCGTGTACGTACTATAGATTACTCCTTAAGTGTCTAGCACTAAACCCTTGGATCCTAGGTTCCCAATTTTTCTTGGCCTATTAATTGCCCCCCTTGGCATAAGTCACTTAATGGATTTCCACAAGTGAGGTGTCTATTAATAAAAGATGACCCCAGGGGTGCCCGGAGTCGGAATTTTGAAATTCCGTTTTTAGACAATTTTAAACGTAATGAAATTGTTTATTTATTTAAAATGTACAAACGAATAAACAATTGATATTAGATAATTGTAGGTATTATTATAATTCGAATGGAAAAAGACTATCTTTTAAGTTAGCTGTGACAATAATATTTTCGGATGAATTTCTATACATTATACATATTTAATTTGTGGAATTTAAGTGGATCATTTAGAGTTATCATTAACAGGCAAACATTGGTTTTGTAATCTATAATTTTATACTTGAGAAATTTCTTAAACGTACATATATGTAATTTTGCGGTCGTTCTTGTTTAACTTTTATCACTATCATAATAAAAGTGTTGACCAAAAGTAGATAATTAAATTTCATTAAAAATTTATAATAACTCAGCCGAACTTCTAGATATTCGTTTAAAAAACAAACACGTGCACTTTTACCTCTCCTCAAAATATATCTCTTTATATTAATAATATTGAATTTAATATTGAATATTTAAAGTGTAAGAGAATATTTTGAAGGTAACTACCTGAATTTCAATTAATGTAAAATGGTTCAAAAACACTATTGATATTCTGGCAATACATTATTGTAACACTTGGCAATATTCCATCGAAAGTATATAGTTAAATATAAACGGGAACACAACACTGAACAAAACATGTATAGGTATGTAAGTAAATATTAAGGAATAGCTGCTGAATTAATGTATCATTGCATAATAAAATATTCAATTTAAAAAAAAGACGTCGTGAACAGCAGAGCCCTTCACAGGAGTCGATTTTTCCCTTCATCTTCGGTATTTACAAGATACCTAATTGTGATTGAAATTTGTTTTTTATTCTTAAATATTAAAAAAGGCCTTAAACAGTGAACTGGAAGGACCTGCTGAGGCCATTTTTTTCTTTCCAAAAAACCAAAAAAACTTCTTTTATAAATAAAAAGTGATATTAATAACATTTTTTAAATTACTTCTTTATTACATTTGCCATAAGTTATTTCGTATTTCTTTTTAAATTTGCCTACTTGCATTATTATGAAAATAAAATCATTTCATACACATACAACAATACCTACCATTAGATTTCTGTGTAAAAATAGGAGAAGGGTTGGGGGTAAGAGGCAAGGTAATGTAGAATCTCTAACGGGCACACCTTGGAAGCTAACTTAATCATGGTCAGATTTATCCTGAGTGCCGCCCTAGGCAGCGTAGAAAAAGCCTCCCCTAGTTTTTGCTTAAAAAGAAAGAAAAATAACTACCCTACTTTTTTCTGAACTTTTCTCTGAATTGACGAAGGCAAAAAAAAACGTAAAATTCTACTTAAAAATCTGCCGCCCCTTGGCCATGGCCTAAGTAAGCCTATTGGAAATTCCGGCCCTCAATATTATGTAAAAAATTTTCTGCTCTCTAAGTTTATCCAGAGTCTCTAGGCGTGTCAGACAAACAGCACAAAAAACCATGAAATTTTCGTCGAAAAAGCACGAAACAGTAGCGTAAAAATGTTAGGCTTGGGGTTAAAAGTTAAAAGTCCACAAAAAGCATACCTTAGGTACAAACTATATCAACATACAAAATTTCAACTCCCTAAGTTAACTCTGGGGGGCTGTGGACGTGTCAGACTCCCCAAAGACATTTTTTCCCCTTCTACACCCTCCACCCCACCAAGCCGAATTTTGATATGTTGTAAATAATTGACCAAAACATTATATCCAACTGGTTTAGAAAAGTTTTATTGTTTGGGCGGCCCCCTTCACCCCCTTAAAATTTAGGTCAGATCCAAATTTTGTCCAAAATTTATCCCACTTTTATGGTATTGATGTGGATCGGAAACAGCCCCAATTACCAAAAAACATTAAGTGAAACAGTTTTGAAAAATTCAAAAAGGATAAAATAAGCAAAAGAATTTTTTTAAATTTTCTTCTGATATTTTTCTAATTTTGAGAATGATGAGAAATTATTAAAACTGGACAAATATTTTTAATATTTTAATCGTCATATGATATCGTTTTTATGAAAATTGTTTTTATTTATGTTGACAAAACTCGAACACTTGAAGGCTAGCCAATGAACAAATTTTTTAAACTCTGTTCAAAATTTACTATATACATTATTAACAGATGAAAATTTAAACATTTCCTCTAATTCAATACGTTAATACGGCCTCCGTTCTTCAAGTAAGTTTTATTTCAATTGTTAAAGTTAAAATAATTTTTTTCATTAATCTTACTCCGTGTATTTCTTAATTATATTATCTTAAACATTATCAAGCGAATTAATGAACAAATAAAATTAATGAATTTAATCATTGAAAGCAATTAGTTACATTAGTGCCCTTTTATTTCTCCGGTAGAGCAAGAAAAAATAGGCTAAATAATTCGTTATTTAAATAAATTAATGTAATTACGTTTGACTTGCCTTCCGATTTATCTGATTTTCTTTGGTAACAACTTTAATGCTATTAATAATTCACTGTAAAGCTTTTTTTTTAACAAATAGCGATCCTAATAGTCAGCCAAGTTAGTTAGAGATTCGTTCATAATTGATTAATAATTATCGTATTTCTTGATTTCTTAGATGATAAAGAAAATGTTTTCCACCATGTACCTGTAGCTTTTGATAGTGATAAATTATTAACGAATAATATGGTATTGAATTATGATAAATTTGCTTTTTTTTTTCTTTTTGAATCAGGAAATGATTTTCTTATGTATAAAAAGATTAATTTTAGTTTTAGTTGAAGTTGAAAAAGTAATTAGAAAACTTGTGAATTGGAATTTTTTCTACTATTTTTATATTCGGGTATCCCATAAATTGGTTTGTTGCTATCCCGAAGATCAGTGGCCTAAATTCTCATAGATTTAACTGTAGTTTCTTATACATATAAAGATACGAGAGTGCATGATGATAACACTGACTGATTACAAACATTTATTAAGAACAATAGCCTCCACACATTATAAATCTGAAAATACGTTTGTTAGTTTGTTTCGCCTCCAGAGTTTAATCAACCGACTTGAGATTTCGCGTAGAAATAGTTGAAAAAACGGAGACGGACATATACTACTTTCAAAACAGAAGCAAAAACGTGGTTTATCTTACCTTCGGACTTCAACCCCTAGCCAATCGGCCTAGGGCATTGCGTAAAATTAGCTGGGGAAACAGAGAGGGTCATTTTGAAAGAAAATGTACAATGACAGCTTATCTACTATTAAAAAAATTTAAAAAAAATAAAATAAAATAATAATTTTTTTGATTCAAAGAAAATGAGTCCTTTTTAATATTGAGATCCAGAAAATTTAATTTATTGTCATTCTCAAGTTCTATTGTAAATTTAATTTTATGATGTATTTATAAAAAAAAATCAAAAAAATCTAATGCTTGTTGTTTAGTACCTGCCCATACCACAAAGATGTCGTCTACGTACCGTTTCCAAAAGAGTAAATTATGTAATAACGGAGAACCAGATTTGAAATTTAAATTTTCGATATGGTACATAAAAAAGTTTGCAAAGAGGAGGGATGACTCAGAACCCATTGGCAGGCCGAATAATTGAAGATATATCTTGTTGTTGAAAGAAAAATAATTATGATCTCCTCTGATGATGGCCAATTGATTGGTTGAAACATGTCAGGTTTATATCTTTGGTTTGTTTTTCGATTTAGTATTTGCAGGTAGTCGTACCTATTTGTCCCCCTTTCTTAATTTATAAATTTCGCCTGCAATCTGCAGTTAGAATATTCCAATAACATATAGTTTTTTAAATGGAAAAGTATGTTTAAAAGTTTTTCAAAAATTTGTTTATGATTCAAAACTTCCAGTAACACTTCAATTTTCATTGTTTTATCTCATATTTTTGAGTAATTACGTTTTAAAAACAACACTTTTAAATTTCGTAGCAAGTGCTTGCAAACGATTAGGATTTTACGTAATTTAATAAGATATTAGCTATATATGGCCGTCATTTTAATCAATGTAGTAACGAAAAATTAAACGATTAGTACGTTTTCCATCGGAAATTAAAATTATTAAATAGATTAAATTATCATATAAAAATGATAACTAAATACAATAAGGAAATAGAACTTCAGTTTTAATTCACTGAAAAATAAAAAAATAAATACTCCGAAAAGTCACTGTTTGAGCGCAAGCGTCAAATAAGCGTCTAAGCATATTTTTGTGTAAGTATTTTCAAAGTAAATGAAAAGTTTTTTGTGAAAAAACTTCTCCTTTTTAATTTGGTTTTTAGTAAAAAGAAAATACTATCGAATTTCAAATAATTTTACACTCTTTGAGTACATTTATTAATAATATTTTCGCTTATAGTTAACCTCACTTTGCTATTATTAAGAAACGCCAATGTCACTTTGTTGTATACATGTATTTTATTGCCAACCATTGTTCTCTAAATAAATAAAAAATAAATATTTTTTTCAGTAAATTAATGAATAACTTCAAATTCTTTTTAAATTAATTTACTTGAAATACTAATCTTTTAAAGTAATTTAATTTTATTATGCAAAAAATGTTAAAAACTTGAAATATAAACATCTATATTCATCCAACATCTATATTCCAAAGTCTGAATTACTACCATTTGTGCTATAGATACAATAGTGGGAAAGGTTCTTTTCTTGGATGCAATAGAAATGTAACCGAACAAAACCCTGTCGATTGAACTAGCCTCAAATACATATGCGTATTTTTACCGCCTAATTGACAAATTAAAGAAAAATTCAAAAAATAAGCTAGGGCAAAAAAAAGTTTTTCTTCATTTATGTTATTAATTGATGCATTAGATCAGTTTTATCGAAAAATTAACATATAGTCGAGCTCGAACTCGGAAACCATAAGAGCTATAAAGCTCCTGATGATAGCAATCGGTTGCCCCCGTCGATGTGTACAACTCTTATTTGAACAATTTTTCGATTAAATCAACGGTTTGACTGTAATAAAAATGGCAACTCTCAAAAAACTCACTATATATATATATATATATATATATATATATATATATATATATATATATATATATATATATATATTAGTAACCACCTCTTGGTCTGTGTATTATATCTTTCTCTAATAGTGAGTATTACAGTTTTATATACCCCTACAATGTTAGCTACAAGAAACAAAAAATACTCCCAGAAATCGACTTTCGTGGTCTTTGACAAAATATACAAATTAACAAACTTTACAGTATAGTATAAGCATGATAAATTGTAGATAAAAGACAGGCAATTAATGTACCAATTCGAATTTTTTTGTTCAATGTTGCAAATATAAAGTTTTTATATGTAGATTCAATTTGATATGCGTAAAAACTTGATTGAATATTATTCTAGATTTCGAAAATATCGATAACAGGAGGTACAATCAGGATGGAAGACACAAAACAAATGTTGAATGTTATTGTTATTTCTCTTTCATTCCATACCACAATATTAATAAAACAACAAACAATATAAAACTTTAAAAATACTTTAACAGATACAGTCGATAGCAAAAATATAATTACATGTATACGGATTCGTTCTTTGTAACTGTGAATATCATATGAGATTTTGGTCTTATATTTTAATGTAAAAATCCTTGAAATGCTTGGTTAAGATATTTTAAAAGAAAGTATTATAAATTACGTAAACATAGATAAAATTTGAAATGCAGATCACACTAGGACAATTTAGTGGCTTCTACTAAAGTGACCTAGTGTGACCAAAAGGTTGCTGCTACTAAGCCGCTAGTAAACTAAAAAAAATTGTTACTTCTTGTAGAAAACTTTGGTGGCTGACTGCTTGTACATGGTAACAAACGTTCTAATAATGTGACCATTTGTTGCGGCAACTTTAGTTGCCTTGTTAGCTAATTTAAATTTTCGAATAAAATTCAACGATTTTCTTTATATTTTTGGAGGAATAGTATATTATTTAATGAACAGGTAATGATAGGTATTACTCATGAATATAAAATTGCGGCATGAGCCGAGTTCACAAAATGTTTTATATTTTTATACCTTTTAAACCACATATATACGAAGTCATAATTTTTGTTAATTTTTTTTTTTTTTTAATATCTTTGTTGATATCTGACAAATTTCTTCTGTTAATTCACTTTTTTATTCAGAGAGCATTTTATTCCCACTTTTTGAGTTATATCGGTTAAAATGCCGCGTAAAGTTGAAATTTCAGCGTAAAAAATTAATTTGTTGACCATTTTGAATTAACAGGTGGATTTCCCGAAAGTGCAATCCACTTTAGTGGACTCCATTAGTTGAAGCCACTAAAGTGGCCTAATGTGACCTGCACTTTATGGACTTCAATATTCGAATCCAACAAATATTGCACTGTGTTTTGTCGTTTCTTGTATTTTTAATATTAAACCAAAGTATTAAAAATTGTAAATTGCCTGAAACTGTTTACTGTTTTCCCAATGAAAGAAGTTTTCAGTTGATTAAGCCACCCCGCCACACCGTGACGTCTAACAACACGGTACATTAAACCGCCGTTCAATATCGTTTATACATCAACAAAGTTTTTGTTCAAATCAAATGTCCTGGGATAAGAAACATTTCCTGTTAATTAATATTACTTTTTATATCTCATCTGTATCCTCCACAATCCCTATAAACATCGTGGCCTGTCTGTTTAACTGATTAAAATTCTTTATACTAAAACAGTTCAATAGCTCCTCGCCGTGTACATAATATGTCAAAGAAGATTTGTATAGTGAACTTCTATTCAATAATTAACATAAGACAAAGACGTACATATATGTTTGTCTCAGTTGCACAAGAACAGAGATGTGTATAGGAAATGAAATGACAAAACCACAAAGTAATGTATTCATAAGATATAGTAATACGAGATAGAATAAATAATACCTACATTCCTGTATTCAAGTCGTATATTGAATATTCGCCTAGTAAAATATTAGATTTATATGTGAGATTACTTAGCACTTTGTACTTTGAGTTAGAATTCAGGAGTCAGTATAACGACCAAGTCTAAACATGTGCGTTCATAACATCCTCGAGATAAGCAATTTAAAACAGTATAATTTTACATTTGTTAAAATTAACGATACAAATTTTGAAATTATTTTTCAAAATTATTAGTAATAAAAACTTATACATAATTACATTAACTCGGTGTAGGGAGAATTATCAAAAAGCACAATACATTGTAAAAGTATATTATAATTAGGTTGTGTAAATATCTAAGAATTTAAACATAATATATTTCATAACGCTCAACATTCTACTCATAATGTTTTTATACCGGCCCGATATTCAGAATACTAACAAACGAATACTACGATACAAGGATCATTCAAAAAAAAATTAATTTAAAGAAAATAGCTCATAGAAATATAAATAATAAAATTCCTTGAACACCACTGCAAGCTGATCCCTCTCTTCACCACTGTCAACCCTAGAAAAAACAAATAGAAATGGGGTATGCGATTTTTGCAATATCGTTGACAACTAGGGTTGCTAACTCTACCAATGAATATTTCGGGATTTAATTGGAAAAAAATTGGGACGGGACAAGTAAAATCGGGACTGTTAAAAAAACAAAAACAAAAAAAAAGTTTTTAATCAGCCAGTATGGAAGATATGTATCTCTTTATTTTTATTATTTGTTACTAACAGCTACATATTTAAACCATACGATCTTACAAACCTTTAAACAAAACAATTTCTTGAAGATAATATTACAATAATATTTCTTAATTTTATTTTATTAAATTTAAAATCAAGTTTTTTGATTTTTAGATTTTAATTTTTTTTTTTTTTTTTTGCTTATCAACTGTATTATTTTTGGAGAAAAACATTTTTCATAAAGTTGACCCTCTTTGGCATTGACGTATTTCATATCCGTCAAATAATTTCTCCCATTTTTTGAAGGGATTTTAATGTTACAGGGATTTTAATGACTTAAACTGGCAACACTGTAAGCTGTATAAGTTATAAATCAGTAGACAGAGCACACTTTAACAGTATAGGTACAGCAAATATACTTACTTCCTTGGCCGTCATGACTTGCACGCGCGATAATTTGGAAACAACTTCTTTGTGACTTCTTCTGTGATAGAACTACCGCAAAAATTTGCGGTACCTACACAAAGTAATATTCAATAAACAAAGGATGTATTTCTAAAGTAGTAACTCATTCCCATCTTTTTTTTAACAATTATCAAAAATACCGAATCATTGAAAAAGCTCAATTCGATGTGGGTGACAACGAACAAATAACAGGACATACATACATGATACAAGAAATAAATCTTTCACAATCTTGTAAATAATAAATCTTCGATTTATTTTATCAAACGATACCATCCGGCACTGAAATCACTGAAAAGCGTTTTAGCTATTTATCGTTTCAATTGATACTGGCAAGCGTACATATAATATATTATTACCTCAAATATATCTTTGAAACTGGACAAACTTATAGATGTGATTGCCAAGACATATATTTTTAACTATGATTATTTCTTTTTTTCTACTATTTTAATAGCATTGCTGTCTTCGAAAAAATATGACTTATTTATGAGTTTAGTTTTTTTCAAAAACTGCGATAAACCGGTCAGTGACATTTTAATCCAATTATACAAGTTACATAATTTCGAACGAACCTAAACAAATTTGAAATGTCTTGTTTTTACTTTTTTATAGTTTTTTTTCCTTTTGTTATGTTACGAAGATGTTGCCTGTTACTCATTAACACGGTCGACGATGGAACACACAGCGTGGTTTATTAAATATTTTAGATGCTATCAGTGTCCCGGTGGAATTTCCGTTTGTTTAGGCTTTTTTTTAATTTCCGTTCTTAATTTTAAAAATTAATTTTTTTTTTGAGGATGATGGAAAAAATTTTTAAATTTTTTCAACGCATCATACAAAAATTTGTTTGTTTTGTCTCAAAATTTAGTCGTCTACTCGTCTATCTCAATAATAAGAGGAAATTAACCGAATATGCAGCGTATGACGATTTTAAGACAAAACTATAACTCGATTTGGGCTTAGAGGATAAACTATTTATCTACAGAGAGACTAAAAGCGTGTGACGTGCTGAAACGGCACATGGCACGACATATTTTTATTTTAGATTTTCTAGTTTTAAAATTACGGAACAATTCTTGCTATGTATCAGGAATGGTAGAACAATGAATAGTGCTACTGAAACAATGATTGTTTTTTTCAAAATGAATAGAAGGTCGTGCCACAGTCACAGACACAAATTTCAACACGTTCGTTATTATAAAACGTTTGCACGCAAATTTTAAAAATGTTATTTCTAGTAAAACCCATTAAAAGTTTTTTTAAAATAAATTTTATACTCATATATTATAAAATATTTATAGGTAAACAAACTAATAGTTAATCAACCAATCCGGAACAATATAGTAATCCATGAGCAATCTTAAATTCTTCCTCCTCTAGTTCCTTATCCTGTTTTTTCGTAATCCGGTCTTCCGGTATTAAAAAACGTCGTTAAAACATTACTATAAAAAATTCGGTTTGACTTTTTGCTACTTTGAATTTTGATTTAAAATTTTAAATAAATATTCTTGGCACAGTTATAGACCCCTTTGTGATAAAAAATATCTAAAAAAAAATTCTTTTAACTCGCTAATGGCACCTTAAATTAACAGATCAACAATTCGATGCTAATTGACTTACCGTTAAAGATAAAAAACAGTTTTAATATAAAGTAGGTACTTTAAAATACAGTTGTAGAATAGACAATAGAATAAAAAAAATTAAATAAAAATATACTGAAACCTAAAAATAAAGAAAAGAAAATTTGACAATTATTGGACATGTAATTTTATTTAATATTAAACTTAGGCTTAATTATTAATATTCAATTTGTAAATAAAGTCAAATGAAATAAATAATAATAACCTTTTTTTCACAGTTCTTGAATATATACATCATATATCATTATCATTAATATAAATCGACAATGATGACTTCACATTTATCTACCAAAACTTTAAATACATACAATACGTGTATGCCATGGGTACAGTCATACTTTTGAATCACCTATGCATACATTCAAACCAATACAAACTGGTTAAATGAACTGTAAAAATTTAATTATATAGTTAATAAAATTGCTCGCACAACGTAATAAAACAATAACAATAATTTTTATATTACCATCATACATATGTTTTCATATCTACATACGTTTAAAGTATAGGTTGGTACATAGAAATATACAAAATGTATGCTTGTATTCGATGACATGCATTTAACATTGAAATAAAAAACTAATGTTATAATTATATGTACAACGCTAACTAATAATAATGTATTTCCATCAAACGACTTGTTACCAACAAGTTTTTGTATTGAAACGTATGTAATTTTACTGCTGTTTACATTAGGCAAGAACAAACGGTCGAAGAACAATGTGCTAAAATATAGAACAACGCCAGTCAACACAGCTCAGTGGTAGTATAAACTGGGAATGAAGCAAGTCATGATTTATTAGGAATACAAGGAACATACATGGAAAACATGCATGGTCTTTGCATGCACTGTATGCATGCAGTGGTGGTATATGAACGAAAAGCATGGAAATAAATATTTTTATTATTTATCTACCAATAATTTTTTATATTTGCTAAGGAAAAGGGGTTTGGGTAAGTGGCTGATAAAGTATTAAAAAAATATAAGCATTTATGGATAATAACCAAAAAAAAACAACAAAAATAATGAAAAAGATCCTTGGGTTTAAGGATTACAAATAATCCATATATATTTGTAAATAATAAACAAATATTTTACTTTGCAAAATACCACTTTTATTTTTGAAACTGTGACAATATTGTTTCGAACCGTTAGTTCATTTTCAAACAGAATTCTGAACTGACGGTTCGAAACAATATTGTCACAGTTTCAAAAATAAAAGTGGTATTTTGCAAAGTAAAATATTTGTTTATTATTTACAAATATGGAATACCATAAAGTAACGCTCAAATCTATTAATATTACCAAATATATTTTGTGGTTTTAGGGGTAGATGGGCGCATATTTAAGGAGAATTATCGAAAGAAAGATTATTGCAAACTGAAATTTCTGCAAATTATATTTTGTAAAATTCTATTTGATCCCGGTCTTTTCAAGGTAGGGAAATTTATATTTTAAGACATCCTCACCAACTGTGGTGTCATTTTGATTGGAAGTATGCTACGACTCTTTTCTTGCTGCAAAAATTCAAAATTTTTTTAGTTTGGATAAAGAAGATAATGACGGATCTCCGGTCATATAACTTACGAAACAAATTTTTCCTTCAAAATAATTCAGATCTTTTGTTAGTTTCTGAAAAAGCTCCATCAATTTTCATAAACAAGATCCAGAGAAAGTCGAAAGAAACCAAAATTTTTGGATTTTTTCAGAAAGTTAAAAATGGCGATAACTCCAGAACCACTGATCAAGATATGCCAAATTTTACTCCTTTCAATGGACGTATACGAAATCATTTTAAGTCTGGTTTCATTTCTCTAGCCTGAATAGATCTGAAGATATTCATTAATTTATACTTTAACATTCGTATTTACATATGTACCTAAAAACAAAACTCGAGATTCAGAAAACTCCCTTTCGGATTTTTTAATTTCTGGGTTCCTTAGGCCCTAAAATACTGAAACCCGATAAATACCGCATATGCTCAAATTGGTCTTATTAGTATACATTTCCTTCTTATAGTTATAACTTCGCTATATAATCTAAACTAACGAAAAGTAATAATGCATAAAATCGTAGGGGAAGGTCACCCAAAGCGGGTAAGCTAAGATTAAGCGCCCAAAAAGTGACTTTTGACCACGATAAGCAGATATTTTTTTATATTATCAGATAGAATAGTTATCGAACTTTAAAATGAAACTTCGCTTAAGAAATGTTTATACGATATTTATTATTAATAAAGAAAAAACAAAACCTCTGCAAAAACCCGCTTTGCCCGTTTAGGTATCCTAAAGCGGGTAACCCCCTTTGGGCAAAGTGGGTAAGTACATTATGTATTTAAATACTGTTATTATTTTTTAATATAAACTTTCTTAATCATATAGAACTTAACAATAATAATAATTAAGTAAAAAAAAATTGAAAAAATACAAAAATAATAAATTTATAACAATTAACTGTAACTTGTTTTGCAACCTCCATATTGGAATATATTACTTTAGGTGATTCCACATCAAAATCACCACAAACAAGGCAGAAATATTTTTTTAAGTTTTTTCCCTCATTCCGTCGTAAAAAGAAGATTATTTATTTTTTTTCCCCTTCCAACAGTTTTTCCCATTAAGATGCTTCTATTTTGTCTACCCGCTTTGCCCAAAAAGACTTAATTTTGTTAACTTAGAATAACATAATATGGTAATACCAAAAAAATTACAAATAAAATGGTTTGTGACTAGTCACAGAATATTTATCGTCAAAATTTTTAACAAAACCAACAAAAAAATTTGATGAAGCTTAACTAGGACATTAAACGACACAAGCGTTCAAGTGCAACTGATTGATATTGGTTGATATTCGGTTAATCTCGGTATACACACGACCTGACAAAAACATTCGATACAACGATATACAAGCGTTTACCCGCTTTAAGAGGGGTACCCGCTTTGGGCGACCTTCCCCTAATAAAAAAATTCTTCCAAACAAAGAATTGAATATGAACAAGATATCAATTAGATTTAGGGCAATTAACATCATTTTTTGCCAAAAATTATAGCTAACATCGCTTTTGGTTAATAACCTTTTCATCCTTAAATTCTAAATGCTAATGATAAATAATTCAGTCATTTTTTTTTTAGTTGTGTTAAAAAAAGTAAAGTTTGTAAGTTTGTTAGCTTATTAGTTTAGAGTAAGTAATCACGAAAACTATCCAACCGATTTTAAATATTTTTTCACTGGTGAATAGGTTATACCCTACAGTCTAATATACACTACACTTTAAAGGTTACAGTTGTTCGTCAGTACCCCAAAATAGGCAAAAGAAACGACTAAGCTGATCTTGGTCAAATTTTATTCAAATACTACTGAGATCTAGCAAAAAGAAAATGTGAAGTTAAAGAACTATCTGGCGCCAAAAATGATCAAAAATTAAAGTACTCTTAAGACGATTAATACTGGTAGGTATTTACGGGAAGATCTCAAGATGTGGAAATTAAATAAAGTAGAATCGCCTAATGTCAGCCGGTGTTCCAAGGTCGGGCACTGGATGATTTTTCTTTAAAATGCCTTAAAAATATTAAAAAAATTCTTAACAAACATATAGAAACAACAGGTTCGCGACAATTTTACAATTTCTAAATGTAAGGATACCGAGTTGGCTAATCTATTTAAGTACTTTTCGTAATAAGTTTTTAAAATGTTTACCTATAAAAAAAAGTTACAGGTTTACCTGAGAAACGAAATCTCAGTTTACCAGTCCAAGAAAGCAAAATTTGTATGCAGCTATTGCGAAACCTACTGACCAAAAGTGCGTGACTAGAACATGTTTGTTTGACATCGTCACTGTTTATCTAATGTTAAGATAACTCTATAACAATACAACAATATCGCATTGACAATAGCTGAATTGTGAACGAACGAACAAACAGACACCGACAGAGTCACATTGTTTGTTAATCTCTCAATGCTTGCATATGTTAGCTTGAACTTGTCTCGCCTCTTCTATAACTCTGCTAGCTAGTCAATATCATCTTACATTAGTATATATTACTACTAGCTGCGACCCGCGGTTTCACTCGTATAAAACTAGCTAAATCATAGGTAAAATTTATTGCTCAATTCAATCATATATTCCAAAATTCTGTGCAAATCAATTATTTATAGCACTTGACCTTGCTCGCCCAATGACTCTAAAATAACTATCTTCATATCTTATTAGCATGGATAATTTCCGCACCGTAAGAACTTAGTATAGGTACCTATACCAGCAGTTTTAGAAATGTTTCTATTTTAGGTCCTTCACGGCACCAAGGCCCCGGGAAATTATTTTAACGTTACTTTCATCTTTCACAGTGATCTCAACAGTACTTGAGTAAAAATTGTTAAATTTCTTCAACTTTTTAATTTGCGCCCTATTTGGTGTAACTCACGAACAGTGTGACCGTATGTCCATTTAAATTTGATATTCTGAAATTTTGTACAATATCAGTTCCTTATGTACTTCGCTTCGCTCGCTCGACGACTCTAAAGTATTACACAAATACCTCGCTTTGCGTCGTTTCGTTTTGCGTTTTTTCAAAGTTGCGTCGCTGCTGTATTAGTACTAATTTTCACTGTGCGTCGTTAGATTTTCGAAGTTGCGTTGCTTTGGGTTCGAGTTTTTAATTCTTTTTTCGAAAGTTTTTGAAATTTCCTTTTTTTTCTAAGAGATGGCACGACTTTGTTGTAATATGGTGGATATGTATCAATTGATGTTGTAATAAAGATTGATTGATAATAGATGGCAACGTGTGGGCGTGTTGGCATAAAAGTAAAATAAATGTATTACAAATCTGAAAGGAAAGAGTATATATATATATATATATATATATATATATATATATATATATATATATATATATATATATATATATATGCCTTTTTACTCTGGAAAAACGGAGACGTCCTCGCAAAAATTCTAATAATAGGTACATAATATACATAATTATGTACCTATTATTACTAACCGATAATAGGTACATAATATACATAATTATCACAAATACAACACACTCGAAACATTAGAAAATTGCACACATTTTGAATAAACTTCAAGTTTATTAAAGCTGGCATATATTTATATTGTAAGAGTTAGTGGTAAAGTCAGTCGTACCATCAAAAAATAAAAAAAAAATGTGTAGTAAACGACGAGAAAAAAGTTTTCCAAGCGGATGATAGTAATGAAACATAAATTTTAACTGTCTTATTGTCCATTTCAAGTTTGTTTTCCTTTCCTGCTCGTCAACATATGGGTATACTGTTGTATATCACGTCTGCTATGTGTACGGAAGTATGGTTCAGCTACAAATTTTGTTTATTAATTAAAGAGAAGCAGTCAGACAGCCGAGGTGAATTGACTTCGCTTGAATTGCTATTCGATTATATAATAAATTAGAATGAAACATAGTTTTAATTCACGCAGAGATGCACTACTTGCCGTAATGGCTACACTAAGGGGTTGGTGATACATTTTTCAGTTATAATTTGCATACGTGTAATTTATAATTATAACCTTATGGAAACATGCCAGTTGCGTTATGCAGGAATGAATTGCTTAGTATATTCAAAAATTTTTGACGAAATTTTTTTTGAACAATAAACCAATTTTTATTTACCTTTATTCTTTGCAGTTTTAGGTATACGTATATTTAATACTGATTTTTATTTTACTTTCTTTTCTTCGTGGAATAATGTGAAAAATCTAACTTCCTTTTGTTTGATTGAGTTAGGTAAAGTTATCTCTTCTTTCTGTCTAAAGGACATAGATGTACCAAATATTTTTCCACCATTTTCTATACCTTTGGACGTTTATTTGTAATTCAAAAGATGAAAACTATATGATATTTGCATATTAATAAAATGTAATTAGTTATGTTCTCTTAATGCTCCGTTCAATTAATACTAACTAAAAAATTGGGCTACCATGCATGAGCTATAAAAAAAAGGAGAGTTGGTTTTTAACAAGTCATGATGTTGCACAACAAAAAATTGATAAAAATGTCTACTTTACTTGATACTAAAACCGGCGTTCCTCTTGTTCTTTAATGCTCCATTTTTTAACTAAGTACTTATCAGCTTCTTTTTGTCGCTTTCCAATAAGCCTTAATAAAAACAAAGACACGCAACGTCAGTCACACGAACGGTGCTATTACCATCACAATTTTTTTATATGTACAGTAATATTCTCTGGAGATTCACAATCGATTAAACATTATTTTCTACTCATATTTTAATATCAGTATCTTGTTTCTGTCAAAATATTATTCATCGCTATTGTCACTATCAATTTGGTCATATTAAAAAAAAATATACCGTAAAACCGTCTAGACCCGGACAGGGGGTCTAGACCCGGACACTTTTCACCAATCTTCAAAGTAAATAATTTCTACATTAACCTACAACAATAAACATTTGTTCTTGATGTCATTAGAGAGAGAAAAACATCCTGTAAGCAGCTGTACCAATAAAAACTATGGATTTCAACATTTACTATTTCATTTTACAGGATTACTATCCTACAGTTTTTCAAAGAAATAAAATGTGTCTAACTTAGACATGTAATTTTCGACATAATTGTCATATTGTTTTAGTTTTGATATGTATGTGTTCAGAATTTTATCGCACGTCATTTAATGATGTTTGAAGTTATAGTCGATGTATATATAAAAAAATACATGCTATATACATATATCCGTTTAGACCCGGACACATCAGTTTATTACACTATGGTCGCGATTCGCACTGGCTGTAACTTCCACTATCCATACGTTAATATTCGCCCCATAATTACGCAGTTTATGCCTCCTTCTGGTGTCATATTGTATGTTTACTTCATAGAGAGGCATACTATGCATTGACCCCTCTAACTTCCCACAAAATGTTTTAAAGCCTTTGACAGGTTCAAAGACATCAGACGATATAAAACACTGTTCTAACCCCGACGGGAGAGATTAGTTTGCATGTTATTACATTATTTAAGTGAGTGTCCGGTTCAAGACCGATTTAGGGTATAGATCCGGACACTTATTAACTATTATTTATTTTTTTATTTTTACTTATAATGAAACAAGTGGGTCAGGGATATAACAAATAATATACACTCTTTCAAATGGTTATACTTTTATTCGTGATATCTATGACGGAAATATGTATAAACATAAAATTAACCGAAAAAATGTAAAAAAGTGTCCGGGTCTGACCAAGAAAAATTAAAAGATAAAAGTACATGAGTTTAAAAATGTGTAGGTGTAAGAAGTTTTCCTTTTTAAGAGTTTATTATTATTATCTTTCATAATTAATTAAAAATAAAAAAAACTTTTAGATCAAATTTTACGGTAATCATAAACGCAATCTGTTAAATTTTGAATAATATAATGAAATAAAACCTATACATACCTCAAATTTAAAATAACGAACTCACATGGAGCAAATTTAAAATGGTACGCATGCGCAATTTGTTTAAGTAACTTTTTAATTAATTATGCTTTATCAGACGACCCTACTAACATTTTACCGTTATATTTAGACACTACAAACGATAATCTTTCTATTGTTACCAAAAAGAATTACATTCACGATTGCTTCCGGCTAACTTCAGTACAACATTTTGATTGTTAATTACAAATAAACTAAAGGGCTACAAACGAAAATAAATATACTACAAACATCTACAAACGGCCTACAATCGATTGAAGTTATTAAATTTTGACTACAAAAAAACTTCCGGCCGGCGTCATGATGCCGCTGAGTGTTGTTTATTCGTATAGTAGAGACAGTTTGTAATACGAAATGCCGAAACAACCAGAACTTAACACAAAAACACGAATAAAAATCCAGATTTTATATGAAAAAGGGAAGACTCAAATAGAGATTGCTAAATTAATAAAAGTTTGACGATGTGCAGTGCAATTTACAATAAAAAGTTTCGTGGAAACTGGCTCTCACACAAACAAAATGAGAACGGGCAGAAAAGGCGCTACTACTGACCGCCAGATTAGAAAACTTATCCGTGACTCACATAAGGACCGCAAAAAAACTTCTGAGCTCACTGCAGCTTTATCGGGAGACATTGGGAAATCAATTAGTTCTCGAACTGTAAGAAGAAGACCCACAGAAGCAGGTTTAAAAAGCCGCAAAACTAGGAAGATGCCTTGGCTCTCCGACAACATCAAGAAAAATCGTTTAGAATGGGTTTTAAGACACCAGCATTCTTCTGAAGAAGATTGGTCCAATATGGCAAGAAAGTAACATTTCCACTTATTGGCTTTTTGCTTTTTTTGCAGAATCGTACTTATATCTATCAACTACACATCCTAGTTGAATTTGGTGTATTAAATAGCAATAATTCTCCCCTAAAAACGAGTCCCAATCTCGGTTTTCGAACAAAAAGGAACATATCCATTTTTTTTATAAAAGTATTATTTTAGTTCTAACAAAAAGTGACATCTTCTTATGTAATATTAGATTTAGATTTAGATTATTAGATTAGTATCTGAAAACACTAGAAAAAGTTAATCAAAGTTTTTCTGAACGACTGTTTTATCATCATTCATTACCACTTATCTGTAACAAAAGGTAACATTTCCATTCAATGATTATCAAAAAGTGACATTTTCAAGTTTTACTGACAAAAGGTAACATTTCCAAAATTCAAACTGAGTTATCTCCTGTAATATAGAAGTTTTAAATTGACTAAACAGTGACGTAAGGTAACTTTTTTCAATGTACGATTCTGCATAAACAGAATATTTTTAAAAATAAATGCTTACTCTTTAATCACATTTTAGTGATTTCTGAACAAAAAGCAAGGATGGAAACGTTATTTTCTGTTCGATTACTCCCCATGTAGTACATATTCATTCTGGATTCATAGAGATTGGGCGATGGCATGTAAGCGTCGGTGAAAAATGACTGACAACATTAGAATGTATTCATATAAGTATTTAAAAAAACAAAAAATTAATGATTTTTCAAAATTCAAAGTAACATTTTATTTTTGATAATTCTTACAATATAACTTTGGTATTAAATTTAATTCTCTTTTCTTTTAAACTTTATTAAAGTAATGTCGATGCATGTTCACCAAACGTGGTTGTAACATTTATTTAAAGTTTTCCGTACATGTTTTTTGTGTAACCTCGATTGAAAGGACATCTTGGTTACGTTATGTAATTCTAACCATGTGCGAATTAAATAAAATTTTATATGTATGAATACAAATTTTAAGTATTTCTTCTAAATTTAAAAATATCAAAGCTTTATTGATACTTTTTGAATTTATTGTAATTTATAGCTAAATTTTTAGTACTTTCTAAATTGGAAAATATTGAATCTTTTCTTTAACATTTGGGAATTTATTATTAAATTGTAACAAGTATTTGATAGTTAAAATTTATAATAGTATGTGCGTACTTTTGTAAATTCCTTTTTTTTTTAAACAATTATTCACTTATGATATTTCAAATTCGTACTTGTCATTGCTTGTATGTGTTAACTTAAAGTCAATATAATTTGTGTTGTAATAAATTTCATATGGCTTTTTGAAATTCTTACTTTTTTATGTCAATTTTGGTATATGTATAAAGTTGCCTAAATTTATGTGATAAGTAAACTTCATATACTTGTTAAATTTCATACTTTTATTATTTGTCCTTTATGAAGGGATTGGTTCGTAGTAAAAATAGTGCTCAAGGGAGATCCACGCTTTTAACCCGGATTGGGCCCACCGGTCGAGTTGTATGTTCACACATCTGCTTGCCGCAGTGTGATCAGACAGACTATCCACTTATTACTCTGTTTTCTGAGAAAATTCAATATATAATCATATCGAATCTAACAAAAAAAATATTCTCGTAAACTTTGGTAATTTTAATAAATATAATAAAATAACGCTACAAAATATTAACTTTTTATTACTGTATACAGCAATCTATGAATTTATTAAAAAAATCATGCAAATTAGTTATAGTTGCTAAGCATTTGGAGAAAAATAATTTTGGAAATTTTTGTCACTTATTATTACACGAAAGGTTTGTATTTTTTCGAATAAATTTGGGTTTGTCTAACGAAAATTTTTTGCCCAGCAAACCAACGTGAAGACTTGTCAACTAACAAAAACGTGACAGCGAAGCTGAAGCGTATTTGAGTTGACAGTTCTTTGAGTTAAATTGCTTTTAGGCAAGAAATTTGAATTGTGGAAAACACAAATTTATCCAGAAAAAATATAAAATTCAAGTGTAATACGGTAAGACAATTTAACGAATAAGATAAATTAAACTGTAACAAGACCATTTCTGCACATGGAATATTTTTTGAAAATTGTACTGGTACTGTAAATAGTTATCGGTGTAGATATCAAAACAGCGATTTTTTAAATTTTGTCTGTCTGTCTGTCTGTTCACGCATCACGCAAAAATTTTTGGACGGATTTTAATGAAATCTGGTACGACGATAACTTACTACCTGGGTCAACATCTAGGATACTTTTTATTCCAGGAAAATTTCTCCTTCCCACTGGAGAATAGAAAAACATTATGCAAAAACTATTGGGCGGATTTTGAGAAAATTTGGTGTAGTGATAACTTGTTACCTGGATCAACATCTAACAAGGAAAGGTTCTCAGATGTCCGCCTCCGATTTCAATGCCGCTGAAATATGTTATTCTACGTCGGAATCTAAGAGACACATATTTGTTTTATCGGTTTGAAGGGGTGAAATCGCCCTTCAAAGATTTTTTGACGTAGATATCAGATCTATAAACAAAATTTTTATATTTTTTAATTTTCACCCCCTTCTTGCAAAATTAACCCCCAAATTTTAACCCCCGACCACCCTTGTTGATGTAAATTGAACAAGTTGCATATCAGTAGATAGCTCTTTAAAAAAGAGCAATATCGCCAATTTAAACTTTTGCTCTATCTCTTACCGTTTTCGAGATATTTGAAAAATTAATCTGATCTTGACCAAATTTTTCTCGAATAGTACTGAGATTCTGAAAAAAGGACATGATGTTAAAATTCCCCCATAGGCTCTTGCGAACCCAAAAAAACCCTTCAAATAAACGATCAGACGGAACTTATCCAAATTTTTCTCAAATATTATTGAGATTCCGAAATAAATTAATGTGAATTCAGAAATATCCTCCAAAGCCCTGGGATCTCAAAATCTCTCACAAATTACAGTGCTCTTAAAATTGTCAGTATGAATATCTATCTACGATAAGATCCCAAGGTATAAAAATTAGACATGCTATATTGAAATACGAATATAGCGAAGAATTTCAGAATATCTTATTTGAAATTAAGGTGAAGTTGGAACAAATCCTCCAGCGCTATCGAACTAAACAATTCTATACTCTAATTAAGCAACTTGACTGATTTTGATAAAATTTCATGAAAATTAGACATAGGTACTATAAAAATATGAAGATGACTTGAAAATATGAAAATATGAATAATAATTTAGAGTCGTCGAGTGAGCGAAGCGAAGCATATAAGGAACTGATTTTGTACAAAATTTCAGAATATCAAATTTAAATGGACATATGGTCACATCGTCCATCAGTTACACCAAATAGGACACAAATTAAAAAGCTGAAGAAATTTAACAATTTTTACTCAAGTACTGTTGAGATCTCTGTGAAAGATGAAAGTAAAAAGTTAAAATAATTTCCCGAGGCCTTGATGCCTTGAAGGGCCTAAAATAGAAACAATTCTAAAACTGCTAGTATAGGTACTTATACTAAGTTCTTACGGTGCGGTAATTAGCCATGCTAATAAAGTATGAATGTAGTTATTTTAGAGTCATTGGGCGAGCCGGGTCAAGTGCTATAAATAATTGATTTTGCACAGAATTTTAGAATATATGATTGAATCGACCTATAAATTTTACCTATGATTCAGATATTTTTATGCTAGTGAAACCACCGGTCGCAGCTAGTTTGATATAAAAGAAATCAATTATTTATTTCTTTTCACTATTTTTTTAAGACTAAATATATTGTTTGAGAACGTTTGTACATTTTTTAAAACAATTCGCAACACAAATTCCACACACGTAGTTATTTCTCTGATACTTTATTCCTACAAATTATAATTAAAATACATTTATGATACAAGAGAGTACGGGAAATGGTTTGCAACCTTCCACTTAGAAAAGAGATATGCTCATACACATATGAAACGAAATGTACCACTGTTTCGATACGCTAGCCTACTTGACTGAAAAATTTAATAAAGATTATTTCATGTTATTTCTAACTGTAAGTAATAGAAATACACTTGGGCGAATAATATACGTGTTTTTTACTCTTTTAGAACCGACGTATGATTCCATCCTACAATTTCTGAATTAAAATTTGAACATTTTGGACACACTGTTAATTTCCCATGAGCTTCTTATCATATGTGTAACCAATTTTTTTTAGGAAAAAAGCTCAAGATTTCACTTTTAGGTAAAATGTTCAATAGTATTATATATGTATTTAGTGAGTGAGTAATGATTGTCAGTCACGGGAATAAAATTTGCAACACGATCCGTGCCTGCAACTTAAAGTAAATGCATATATAGGTATATAAAAAATTTTTGTTTGTTAATCTACTCGAATTCAACAAATCTACAGCAACCATTAAAATAAATGTAGCTACCTAATAGAAGTAAGTAAAATATTGCATAGCATTTAACTCATTGTCACGAACCATTATGCAGTTGGTTAATGTATTCATGTATTAATAAATATTACCAAATTGCAAGAGAACATTTTTGTTTATAAGTACAATATTGCAAATAAAAACATTACATCAAAACTACTGATATAGCAACAAATTCAGATCGAACTGCAGTATAAAAATAACAGTAAACAAGCAGTAGCTATCAGCCGATCACACGATCAAATAATACCCACACGTCCGAACGAGCAACCAGTCGGTTAGTCATTCCAGCTTTTGAATAAAGCAAAGGGCAGGGAAAAACAACAATAGAATTCAAGGGGGTGAACTCTTTTTAGTCCACTGCTTTCTATGATAATTTAGGTAATTTCTTCTTTTTATCAAGCAAAACTAATATTTTATAATTTACACTCTATTCTTTAGATTAAGTATATTATAGTTTTGTAAAACATCACTTAAAACATTGAGTTTCTGTTTGTTTTCCCATCTTGATTTACTCTACCTATTTCACAGCCATCTCGGTCCCCCGGAACCAGGAGTTCAAACCGCCCACACTAAAGCTCGACTCGCATTACTACATCGAGCTCCTATGAGACCCGTTATTGACCCGATGGGGTCAAAATGTACCCCCATTGCCATTAAACACAACATTGGTAACAGATTCACAACTTCGTTGGCAACAATGGTGATATCTTACGGTGCCATCACTACCATCATAGCCTCGGTCGGGCATAACACCATTTAACAGCCAAATGGAAACGATTTACCCAAAATATTTTTTGAAAAAATTCTGATTTTCATCGTGAAAGGATACATTAGTGAAGCAATCATAAATGCTCAACAGTAATTTATCTTAATCGCACTGTGGTCAAAAATTATAAGAAAATTACTTGAGGCTTAAATTGAGATAAGGAAATATTTTTCAAAAGAAACACTAAACCCATCTTTCAAATAAAATTGATATTTAGTCTTTTTATTATAACTAAGTTATATTCGTATAAACGTCATCGAAAAATACATAAACTTTATGTGTAAATGTACAAGCAAGTCTATATGGTATTATTTTCTATGCCACGTATGGTTGTCACACATCGACAAAATCTGGTACTATTTTGTCGGATGTGTGACAACCATAGTTACGGCACATACGTATTTTTCATTCAAAATTAGTATAAAATTTGGTAACTAAGAATAAACCTGTCAAAGGTTTATTTTACAGTCGCAAAAACTACTTAAAAAAAATAATAATTCTTTCTTGGTGTATTTGTGACACACCCAACAATTTTATTCATGCAAATATTCTATAGTAGTTTTCCCGCTAATTTTTTTTTTCCCACTTACATGCTGCTACAACCATACTCAATGTAAATTGATATGAACTGTAACTCTATGGAAAATACAAACATTTCAAACGGTGATTTAACTTCTGTCTCAGCAGCAGTAAAATAACTTTATTAAATTTTTGATGGTTTTCCTAGTACATGTCATAAACACATTTTTAATTTTTTGATATAATTAAAAAGATCATATTTCTTTAATATGAATTGTGAAAAACTTTTGTTATGGTCGCCTATAAAATCATTAAAAATATTATTGTGATCATTTCTATTCCGATTTTATATATAATAATAAAGTTGTTATAATTAAAAGAGCTAGCTGATATTTTTATTACGATGGGACATCATCATAACCAGAGTCATTTTAATTGTTGCCAGTGCCATCCTTTTCGACATCATCCAAAAAGTTCAAATATTGTTTTTTTATAATAAAAACACATTTTCCTCTATTGTACGTTTTCAACTTTTAGCGAATTTCCAGAATTGAATTCAGCTATTACAGCCACTGCCACAATGCGTCCTGACCCCGGGACCATGGCAGAAATTTGTTTTGAGGTCCCAAACCGTTGGACGAGTTCGTTAACCAAACACGTCCGACGCCCGGAACGTGGTTTTTGGGGCATTTTCCCTGAAAGAAATTAGTTTTTGGCCAAAGTTTCCCTTTATTCAAAAATTGTTGTGAAATTTTTTTACACCATTGGAAAGAGGAGAAGAAATCACATAAAAAAGGTCTTTAAACTATTATTCTATGTCAACTGGTTTCCAAGAAAAACTAACTTTATAAACAGAAATTCGCTATGTTATGCAGGATGCTGCGACAGGGGTATTTTAAATTACGTGCACTATATTGAAAGAAAACAAATATAAAATAATTGTAACATCATTTTCATAATAGTAAATACGTGGGGCAATAAAATAAATTCAAATGGCTTTTTATTTACCACACTTTATAGCCCGTTATAAACACCGCTCAAGTGCTTACCTTTTTGAATTGTAAGCACCACATACCGATTTTTTTACGTTTTTATTTTTCATGCAAATTTTTATGTAGAGAAATGCAATTTTATATGCATATTATTTGAACTTAATACATAGTAGACCGAATTCCGACCGTGTTTCTCGCTACCCCACCAGATGATTATTTGGGAGTAACCTAAATTAATGGCAAATATACCCTAAATAACGAAGTCCTAGGCCGACTTTGTGAATTCCGTTAAATTATATTTTTAATTAATTTTTATAAGTAACGTAAAAACCACCATTATGGAACGCAATCCAGTACTAGAATAGTTTTGACATTTACATATTAATAAAGTTATTTCTGAAAGAAACGTCTGATAACAAAAAATATTATTAATAGAATGATTGTTTTCCAATTTAAATTCACCTCACATTTAATGTATCCTTACTTAATTAAAGAAATATATATATATATATATATATATATATATATATATATATATATATATATATATATATATATATATATATATATATATATATATATATATTAAACAGTTTGCTAAATGTGTCTCTTTTGCGTTTGATCAATGCTTATTTATAGAAACAGTTGCCTTATAAATTTGAACATTTTCCAGTTAATTTTCGAAGTTAGCGCAATAAAACTATACAAATAATTTTTATTAGTCCAGTTAAGGAATTATAAGAGCTATATCACCTTTTTATTTGGTTTATATGTAATTTATATATATATATATATATATATATATATATATATATATATATATATATATATATATATATATATATATGTGTGTGTGTGTGTGTGTGTGTGTATTTCTATTCAGTACCGAAATAACCTTTGTATGTAACTCAAATCATGTACGTAAAATAACTAAAAATTTATATTATTAATAGTTTTAATTTCTTCTTGAGTCTAAAATATTTACCTACTGCTTTAAAATCGTAAAATTTTAGGGGAAAGCCGATGGGAATTTTCCCGGGAATATTCCCATTTGGGTAATTACTGGGTATTTTCCCGGGGAAATTCCCAAAACCTGGGTAAAAACGATTACTTACAATTAGCTGTACTATTTTACAAATGCGTTTTTAAATTTATACATATATACACCGGCCCCTCCTTTTACGTGAATATCAGTTCCACGGGAATTCAGTTTACGCGGATAAAAATCGCGTAGATTGAATCCGTCATTATAAAAGGAAAAATACTGGAAATAAAAGCTACTAACAATTTTACAGAATTTTATAATACAAATTGATAACGAATATGTCGAAAATTACATACTAAAATTTTAAAAATATCGCTATTTTCGATATCGATAATTTTCGATAAAGAAAAGTAGGTTTTGATAGTCCTAATATGTTCGGAGTACCCATAACTTGCTTCCCTTCGGCCTTCAAAAATTTTGTTATTTTTGAGCTACGACGCACGGTTTAGGAGATATTTACGATTAAAGTTTTCGACAGCGAAAGTTAACGAAAAGTAGTTTTTAAAAAAATTGTTCTGTTACTGACCAGATCAATGGAACTAACGAGCCTAAATTAACTAGTTATAACCAATTTATGACAAATTTCGCGGTATCGATAATTTTCGGTAACGAAAAGTAGGTTTTGACAGTCGCAATACGTTCGGAACACCCACAACTTGCTTCGTCGAAGCCTTCAAAAATTTCGTTATTTTTAGCTACAATGTACCGTTTACGAGATATTTACGATCAAAATTTACGTTTTGGAAAAGTATTGAAAACGTAATTTTTTTGAAAATATTTTCTTGGTGACAAAATCAATTTGACTAATGGGTCTGAATTAATCAGTTATAACCAGTTTATGATGAGTAACTCGGTATCGATAATTTTCGATAACAAAAAGTAGGTTTCGATAGTCCCAATTAGTTCAGAATATCCACAAATTGCTTCGCTTAAGCCTTCAAAAATTTCCTTATTTTTGAGCTACAATGCACCATTTATAAGATATTACAATCAAAATTTACGTTTTCGAAAAGTATCGAAAACTAATTTTTTTAGGAAATATTCTATTGCTGCCTAGATCAATGGGAGTAATAGAGCATAAATTAAGCCATAATAATCAATTTATAATAATTTGTTAGTAAAAGTTATTAAACATAGTTAACTGAAAATATTATGTTACTCTTCTTTTCGTCTTACCTAGCTTGTGTAATTATATAATAACCTTAGTTTAAAGATTATTTATTTACATTTAGCAAATATTCTTTATTAAGCAGTGGTTTTGATAGTTTAAATCCAACAAAATACGCTAAATAGTAAATTAAAATAAATTCCCACTTTTCGGGAATTTTCCCGGGAATTTAACCCGTTTTTACCCACTTTGGGAATTTTCCTGGGAAAATTCCGGGTAGAATCCCATCTCTATTCACTTTATACATATCAAAGTGAACTATATGTAGTTGACTATACGTGAAAAGATGGCAGAAGATGTATGTGATGTATCTCATGTTCGTTACATACGTGTTCTTTTTTAGGTGTCCGTGCTGATTTTTTAAAGGTGTTAATATATTCTGGCCGTTTTTTTTTATAGATGTCAACAAATTATAAAACAAAAACATTAATAAATCAAAATTTTTGGGTTATATTTTCTTAAAAACATATTGATTGGATTAAAAAAACTTGGTTTTATGTTTATTAAGAAAAAAAATGGGTGTTTAATTTATTTATTAAATTTTAAAAGCCAGTTTAATGACACACCTAAAAATAATGTTTCCGGATAGGGGCTTTTACCTTAGCTCAAATCAGAGGGTTACTTACCTTAGAAGATGATTCTTTGAAGATTATACATTTTGTATAAAATTGTGAATATTACTAATTGTGAATTTCTAATTTAAAATCTTGCAGCATCCGGTAACACTACACGCATTAAATAATCGTATTGTATTAGATTCCAAGGATCGCTAGGTCAAAATCGCAGTTCAGCACAAAAAAATTTCAAAAATGGGCTTTTTGTGTCTGTACGTAAAAATCAGATTGTGTAAAGTCACACATGTTAAACCGATAATTCAAAATATTTATTCATTTCATTTCATTTCTTGATGTTTCGCCTTCTATACATTCCACATTATATTGTAAATGTTTTTCTAAAAACTATTTTGCTAGAACATTGGAGAAATGGAAATTTTTCAATAAATTTTATTATATTCGCCACCTAGTTCGTGCTGGTCGGTTTTAATATTAAATTTTGTGTTTTCACATCAATGCATGAAAGTCTGATCCTCTACGATCCTATAAATACAATCCCTCACAAAATTATTTCAACAGTAAAGAGAGAAGTCAAAATTATTACTTTGCGTTGATGATTTGACATACACGGAAAAATCTTTTATACTTATATAGTGATATATATATATATATATATATATATATATATATATATATATATATATATATATAATTTTCATTGCAAATTTAATTCCATTTGATATTTGAAAAACAATTCCTTGGCTTTTGTTACAGCTTTCAAACGATTTGGCATTGACATAACTAAATTTTTTAAGACCAAAACGAAAATTTCGTTTCTAGATACTCAAATATTCAAATTTGCCCGTTATTTCACCTGACACATGTAAATTCCTCACCCTAGTTCTACCATACAGCTCTGCGCCATATATAATAGAACATTCACCTTGTTTAAATGTAGGAATTACATTCTCTGTATTCTGATTCTTTTTCGGTTCTTTCCGTACAATTTAAGTGCTATCTGAACCGAAAATATTAAAATTACTTTCGCCTGATTGTAAATAAATCAGTCGTTTCCGTTACTTCCGTTACTTTAAATCATCAAATACAAGGTACCGTCTACCGAGTCTACTTTGTCGCACGGACTACTTTGCCAGCACTTACTTTAAATTTTTGTTATTATTTTTTATTTATTTTTAGATTACGTTATCTGTTTCTTTTCTTTTCGGTTTGGTTAAAGAGTAGCAGGAGAAAAATGGTGCGAAAATATAATTGAAATGTCAGGTCACGGCCTTACTCAAACTTACACAGGAAATTTTGGAATAAGCATTTGCCTACATTAGGAAGGACGTAACTTAAGCTGAAGCTAGTAAACCGCGAAAAATTCCAAGTGGCTCGCTTCGCAACAAACTACTTGGCAAGCATCTAGAAGATCCAAGATATCACACCACCCTAGCCAATGAGCAATAGAAAATGAGTAGCCAATAACTGGTATACTGAACGCATTTCCTGGAACGCATTGTCAGTTATTTAGTTAAAAATATATATAGTTGCAATAACAATTTATATTATTTTATTACACATAATGAGTACTGATAATGATAATATTCATTGACATCACTATAGCCAATCCTTTTGAATTTATCATAAAAGATCCAAAGTTTGTACAATACAAAGTAGTCCCGGTTAACGGTAATAATACTGACTTCTGTTTATACTGTGCAAATAATTTTGTTGGATACTGTAGTAGTTCTGTCACAATTGTATTGCATACAATATTACAATGCACCAAAGCGCAAAAATACAATAAAGTATATTATACAATGATAATAATAAATTCAATAAATATTATGATAAGTTTTACGAAATTGAATTGTTTAGTTTTATATTGCTATATCTATATACATACATAATTTAATACACCCGATGCTTATCATAACAATGGGTAAATTTTTCATATCAATGGTTTTCTAGATCTTGGTTATAAAATATATGTGTAAACATTGTACATCATATTATCACAAAGTATATTTTTAAAACCATTTTATCTTTAATCTATATATATAAAAGAGAAATACCACTCACTCACTCATCACAAATTCTCCAAAACTACAATACCTACAAACTTGAAATTTGGCATGTAGGTGCCTATTGGGTCGTAGGCGCCCGCTAAGAAAGGGTTTTGCAAAATTTTTTGTCTAACCGCCGAAATTTACGAAAAACCGTAAAAAATTAATTTTCTATTGCTGTACACAGCAGTCTGTGGCCAGTTTATCAAAATATCATACAAAAAGTTGTTAGTTACCATGTATTTGCAGAAAAAATGATTTTTGTAATAAATAGCTAAGGTTACTATTATATTTAACTAATACATATTATTGCTTCTTATTGACATTGACATTTGAATATTTCTGATATAAATTTATTCAAATTTAATTAAATTAATTACTATTATTGGTTGTGTAAATATATTTACTAATCCTGTTTACTGTTACCAATACACAAGAGTAAGTCAGTATAAGTTTGATGCCGACTATTTTCATATTATACTACAATAAATATGTTTTACAATTTTTTATAATATACATACAGATAATTAGAAAATCATTAAGCAAAACAGTACTACGGAGATATGATTCTGATGTATGTCGTATCACAGTGACGTTGACGAGTGAACTCTTTCATTTTTCTCTATCGTATCTCAAATTAAGAAGATAAATTGTATTAAAATTTGGTCCGGTAACGAAGAAGCAATTATAAAACAAAAAAGGATATAAGTTAAGTATCATAAATAAGCTAGAGTTAATAAATAGAATTGTTCAGTAGCAATTCTTAAATAATTTTTTTTTGTTATTAAAATAAAACTTTTAAACTCTTTAAATTCTGAATAAGGTAGCCATTTTTCAATTGGAAATAGTTATTCCTATTATCAGTTATGGAAGAGGAAATTATTATAGTCAACCAAACACAAACCCATTGCCAAATAATAAAAATTCCTGGCGATGCCGCCTGCCTATTATCCTCCCTTTCCTATTTGATGTACGGTCATGTCTTAATAGCTGCTCAAATTCGTGCTAACATTGTCAGTCATGTGTCAAATAACTGGGAAAGATTTAGACTTTTTATATTACAAAACGTCGGTACGTCATCGAAATGTCTAGACCTCACACCTATGGTACTACTTGCGAACTTAAGGCGGCGGGGGAGATATTCCCTTATGAGTTTCAAGTGTTTCAGGGTGGCATTCTTCTTGCTACCTTTGAGGAAGCACTACAAGGAGTTAAACGCGTCCGATTCACAGGAGATTTTAATGCAGGACATTTTGATGTTTTAATTCCATTGGCTGAATCCACAAACCCTGGTATATATATAATAGAGAAATATGAATATGTACTATCTTTATCTATTCCTAATTGTTTCGAGAAAACGGTAGTAGAGATCAAAAAATGATGAAAGAAAAGTATAGGTAAATTTGACATACGAATCGAAAGAAAAATGTTAGAGTTAAATGAAAGTTATCCCGCAGGACCGTAGGGCCCCAAAAAAAGAGTTTAAAGAAAAGAGTGGGACGTATCATTACTAAATTTTTCGTAAATACTATTGAGATTCTGAAAAAAATAAACGTTACTTTATAATTAATCCTTAAGGTCCGAAGGTCTCAAAAAGAACTAAAAATAATATTGGTTGGGGAATCTTGACTTAATTTTGCTCAAATAGTACTGAGATTCTGAAAAAAGTGAACGTGAGGTTAAAATTGCCCTCTAGGGTTATGGAGACTCAAAAAAACCCAAGATAAACGACTGGATGGATCTTAACCTTTACTCACATATTATTAAGAAACTGAAACAAATTAACGCGAGTTTGTAAATATTCTCCAGAACTTTGGGAGCTCGAATCGTCTCGCAAATTAACGTACTCTTAAAGTTATCAATGGGACTATCTGAAGGTATGAAAATTAGATATGTTATTGAAATATGAAAATACCAGAAAATTTCAGTATATCTGATTTAAAAGTAAGTTGAGATCAAAATTAATCCGCAAGGCTAATCGAATAGGACTCTAATAAAACAGCTGGTCGGATCTTGACAAAATTTTATCAAACTATGTTATTGAAATAAGAATAAGATTATTTTAAAGTCGCTGGGCGTGCCAAGCGATGTACTATAAGGAACTGATTTTGTATAAAATTTCAGAACATCAAATTTAAATGAACATATGGTCGAAATTGTCCATCAGTGACACCAAACAAATTCCAAATTAAAAAGCTGAAGAAATTTTGACAAAATTTTGCCAAATACCTACTATAGAAATCTCCGAAAAAGTTGAAAGAGGGGGTTAAAATTTTCCCCAAGGCCTTGATTCCCTGAAAGGCCTACGTACGTGAAGTTTTTGCGGTGCGAATATTAGCGACCTTATTAAAATATGAAGATAGATTATAAAGTCGTTGGACGAGCAGACCCCAGCGCTATAAATAATTGACTTTGCTTAGAATTTCGGAATATCTGATTTAATTTATTTTAAGAAATCTAATTGGACCTATAATTTAGAATATTTAATGTGGGTGAAGCCACGGGCCACACCTAGTATATATAATAAGAGCCAAAACACACGTACCACGCGACGGCCACGCGACAGCGACAAAATAGTGGCTTCTCTGTGGCCGAGTAAGTATACATGCAGTTTTCTTATGGTAACACAAATTTCAAAACACACGGGCCACAACTTGTCGTCGTAGCCAGACACTGTCGCAATGTGTCGTCTACTGTCGTTGAGTGTCGCTGTTAGTGGCCAAAATTTGCGACTAGTGGACGACTTATAAGCGACAGATACATAAGTACCAGTACAATAGTACACTGTATGTAAGAGCCAAGACGACCACTTTTTTTGTAGTTATTGTGTGGTTGTACTGTCGTTCGTGTGTCTTAGACGACCACTTGCAAGCCACTTTGTAGTGGCCGAGTGACGTACAATCACTGTTGTGATTGTACGTTACTCGGCCACATCATCAACGCCACCAATATTGTCTCTCATATACAGTGTAGTACTGGTACTTATGTATCTGTCGCTTAAGTCCACTAGACGCAAGTTTTGTCTATTCTTTTCTAAAAACAAACTGCAATTTTAAAATTTACGTAAGTGTAATAATGAAAGAGATAAAGCCAAGAAAATGGAAATTATTTAAATTCATAAGTGATGAAGCATGATTAAAATTTAACTGAAATGGACCGTATATTCAAGTACACAAAAATTTTTTTTGAATAAAGAAAAAATTGACATAACGAAACAGAAAAATTAATTTGATCAGTCTTGTCTGAAACAAAAACAATTTTTTTTCCTTATTTCTATTAGATTTAAGAGCAAAGTACACAAGATTTGCATTTCCCTACAATATTTGATTTAGTATTTTTTTTTTTTTTAATCAAAATGTGTATCTCACTAATTTATAGTTATAGGAAGCAAAAGTTTAAATTTCAAGTTTATCGAATGAAAAGTGACGAAATTTTGCTTTCGCTATCTTAAGGAAAGGTAATTTCGAGAAAATCGTGTTTAAGCCGTGATTTGATTTATTTATTTTTTATTCAAAAATTTTTCTATGTATCTGAATATACGTGAAATAAACACTTAAATTTTTATTTTGTTAGCTTCTTTTATTTTGACGAAGACTTCTGCTAGATGTAACGCGTTAAATGTTATTGGTTAATAAATGTATTTAAATTTTGACTATAGCAATTTAATGTGTTGACAATTTAAATGTTATTATAACCAAACTTTTTTCTGTAACCATCATGACGTATCATACATAAATTTAAATATGTGTGCAAGAGTAAGTAGATATTTATTTATTGGTTAAGAGTAAGCATGTAATTAACTTCAGGAAAAAAGAACTAGTCAGAAAATTTGGGTCGTCTAATTTTGCTTCATATGTATATGTATTTTCATGTCTGTAACGAATGCTTTGGCATTTGTAAGAAATACTCATCATATGGTTTTGACTACAATATTTGTTATCACAAAGACGATATAAGGTGAATTTTTCCCTCTAATAGGGAATATGCATGTTTTTCATTTATTTCAAAAATAGTTTAGGCCTATGTCAAAAAATCACAAAAATATATTATGAGTACAATTTGTGCCATTATTTCAGAAAAATAAAAAAATGATTTTTAATTTTACATTGTCAATTTTTATCGCTGACGTCACTTGTAAATATTCAAATAAGAAGGCTATTACCACCCCGACCAGAAGCATTGTTATAGAATTCGTTCTGTAGATGACACTGCTCCGGATAATATTAAAAATCTAATCGTTTAGTATTTTCCACTGCTTTTCACATCTGTCAATATTTTAACTTGTTTGACGAATAAAATTATCAAATATATTAAATAGTTAATAAATTAAATAATTAACTATTATTAATTAATTTTCAATTTAATTTTTTAAGACCGTTTCTTTTTAAAAATTTTTTCAAAAATTAAAATCAATAAATAATTTTTTTAACTTTTTTTTTTTTGAAAGGAATTCCCTTTTTTTAAAAAAATAATGATCAATATTTAATATTTTCCTAGTTACCTAAATCAATTTTAAAAATATTTAATATTGACGATGACAAGTTACTCAATATTTTTAAATGTTCAAAAATTTATTTTTTTTCTACTTTATATATGTTTTCGTACCAGTGACAAAGTTTATAGAGAGTATCCTATTATTTGTGGTACCCTACGTTATACCTTTAGTGCATATTTCAGTGAGTATATGTATCCGGCATATTTGGTGTCTTACTTACATTATACGTCACAAGTGTAACAACCAATAGGATTGCTGCATTGCTCGAATGTATAGTTTTGGCGGAATTTTTATTTAAGGTAGATAATTTACATTAATTTCGTTATGAAAACTACAATTAATCAAACAAAAAGAACTGTCATAAGAACTTGTGACATGTATAGAATATTTTAAAAAATGTTTCACAATTTTCTAAAAAAACATGCATATTCGCTATTGAATAATTTTATCTAATTCTTCACTAATTCAAGAGAGATTTGAAATAATAGTAAATTACATAAGACCAGTAAATATTATGCTAAATATGCAAAGTACATATCACGTTAAAACAATCCTAAACACATAAAATATTCCTTTTTTTCAGTTTTGATTGTCCATTAAAACTATTCTCCATCTGCTTCGTTCAAGTTTTTTCTACATAAAAGTAAATTTCCAGTACAATATTACTTGTTAGTTTCAATTTCGAAATTGATTTAGTGCTTGGGTCAACATAACATTAACAAATAATGCGAAGTCAGAGGCGTAATTACAATGGAACAGGTCAAGCAGTCCAAGATATTTACAATAAAGAAAATAATTTTTATTGAGTAGTGTTTTGATTTTCGCAGTTTTCAGGATTCATTACCTGCGTAATGATTGTTATTTTTTTTTGCCAATGAAAATGACAGTGAAAATTTTTTGCTTGAAAATGGACTTCTGAGGACGACGCTTGAATCAAGATCTCTCCACGACGCAAAAATTGCAGTAACGCCTCTGATGGAAATAGGTAAACTTTTCTCAAGTTGAAATTTATTACAAGATTTTTCCGTTGAACATTACATATTACATATTATAATTTTTAGAATTAATTTCTTAGGGCTTTTAATGTTTTACAACCAATTCTTCCTTTCTTTTGTTTTCTCTATTAAAAAGATAGTTCCCGAATATCAGTTAAAGAAACCTTACATAAGTGCAGTTCATAAGGTACGTACATAAAAAAGGTGTGGGGGAGCAATTACCTACTTTGAAGATACTTATGTTGTAAGGAGAGGGAAAGGACCCAAACAACGGTGACGCGACACGATATTTGAAATACAGCTCAACCAACATAAGGTTGCCGGCCAAGGTTGTACGCGCAGTAGGCAAACACAACTTCTATCACACTTTTATGCATAGATGTTATATGTTTAATTCTTGTTGTCGCACTCTTTCATTTGCCCATCTGACCGGCAACCTTATGTTGGTTGGGCTGTAGCTACATTAGTTTTATTATTTTTATATCAGCACTTACTTTAATAGGTAGTGCAGCAAATCGCCAAATAATAACAATTCTTTTGTATTATAAGCGTAAATACCCAAACTCTATAATTATGTAAATGAAATTGTTTAGACTTAATTTCCGTATGTTATTATGAATCATTATAGAAATAATCATTAATTTGGGAGTCCTCCGAGTTTTGTAACGGATTATTAGGTTGAGATTTGATAAAATTGTGAATGTTTTAACACAGGGGAAGGGGGAGGGTAAAAAAAGTGAATTTTTGTGTAACTTATTTTATCGATAGTGCGTTAATTCTAAGCTTAGGGACTGAAATTTAAAGTTAAAAAATTATATCAAAAAGTGTTGCTCACCTGTTGTGACACTCGTACGTAGACAACGAAGCTGACGGTTGTGGCGACCTGTAACCAAGAAAAATAATTTGAATTACGGATAATTTTTAGCAGGTACTTCAATAAGTTGGTTTATTTTAATAAGATGCAATGATTTAGGTTAAAAGCTCTCAAAGTTCTATGTTCCAAATGCGGCCCAAAACACAAAAAATGTGATCCGCAATGCCAGATCGTTTGCAATTTTGAATTCGTTTATTTCTTTCAGAAAAACCAATAAACCTGGTTGCATATTATAGTTAAGCATTTTTCGGTGGAAAAATATCAAATTTTATAGGCAATATAAAATAGAGGTGAAATTATCTAAAATTGGTCCGACGATTTTATATATCAGTGGTATTCAATCCTTTTTTCAATGCGAGTTATTGTTCCCAAATTCGTTCAAGAAATCTGATTTAATTTGTGCAAGTAATTTTTATGTTATTTTTACAACTCATAATGTCAAAAAATATGATATTGTCAAAAATCACAAAAAAAAATCGGAAATCTATAAGCCGATTAAAATTTCAGGTTTCTGACACCAAAATTATGAATATCGGAGCTTTTAAAAAATTTGTTATATGTAAGGATGCAAGTCCAATTTTTCCCCTTTCCTCCTTTCTTCCATGCAATGAAATGAAATACAGTGTTCCTTCTCAATAGTTCCGCAAAATGAAACGAGGGGAATAGCTTTTCCAGGAATTGTTGTTCTCCCACCGAATTTCAATTGCTCGCTAGCAAGGTAATAAATTTCTTTATGTCTAAATTCAGAAATTGTAGTTCAATAAATTATGATTGTGTCAAAATTGAAAATTTTTCCAGGAGCGCCAAAACAAGTACGGGGGTCTAAAAATAATAATGTAACTTAAAAATTTAAATTAATATTTATATAACCATATAACGAAACTTTAGTGATTTACGTTTAACATATGTATAGATATGCTGATATGCATAATTGTACTATATGAGTATAATGTACCTGTGTACGGTATTGGACTTACAGTTTGGTATAATTACTTAATGGTATATCATTTTCATTACAATCATCTATTTATGTACGCAGTTAACAAGTTTTTTTTTTTTTTTTTCTATTGTTCAGATGCGCCACAACTAAGGTGATATGCATCATTTTTAGATAGTACTATTGTTTTTGATGATGGGAGAATGATTACTGATAATTAAAGTGTGAGGTATGGTAATGTTGGAGATGAAGAATCTCCCCCGGTCGGTTTCGAACTCACGATCTACTAGACAAGACCGGAGACGCTAACCACATAACCAACTCGGGGTCAACAAGTTTATTTTATTTCTTTTTTAATTATTTTTAAAAATCTAATTATTAATTAAAAAGTATTGACTATATTGCGTAACCTTTTTCTTTTACTGATCAAATATGTATCATCTCATAAAACTTTGCAAGAATATGCTCGCATCTCTAAATGTATTTTTCTAATTTAATTTTTATACCTGCATGTATAACACCGATATACATATGTCACATAATAATTTATGTCTATCTGTTTACATAATGAGGACAGTAATTGATACATATCAGTGAAACAGTGGAACAGTATAAACAATGCTGATCAGTTAGTCGAATAATGATGTTACAAACTTAAATTGTCTTACTATATTTATTTAATTTAGGTACATAATTTTTCTTTCATTTAATATAAACAATACATTTTTAGCTCTTATGAATTATGATTCTTATGAAATAAATATTATAATAGGTGGCAAAGTGGGGGTAACGCTCGAGTCTCAAACTGGGGAAGCGGAACTATTGAGAGCGGAAATATTCAGAATGCCCACTGTAGATCAATTGGGGATATTTGGGTAATGTACGTGCGAAATTTTCATTCCTTCTGTAAAAATAGCCAAATTCGCTCAGAAATTATGCCTCATTGTTCAGATATGATCTTTCTGTTGTACTATATCCTAATTTTCAGTTTGTAAACTACAATACGACACCGACGAAAATTCGTTCTACAATTGACAGAATGACCACTGTTATATATAATTTATTCACTTATTATTATTACATGAAAAGTTTGTATTTTTCGAATAAATTTGGGTTTGTCTAACGAAAATTTGTTGCCTAGCAATTTAACGGGAAGAACTCTCTACTAACAAAAACACGACAGTGAAGCTGAAACGTTTTTGGATTGACAGTTTTTCGAGTTAAATTACTTTAAGACAACAAATCTGAGTTGTAAAAAACACAAATTTATTCAGAAAAAATATAAAACTATAAAAGGTATGTATCGAAAATTAGCGCTGCTTTATGTTTAAATGCTGACATGTTTTTATGTTTATATATTTGTATTACAACATTGATTCTTATAATAAGTTCTTCATTATAACTTCTAACAACCTTAATTTTTTTTTAATATTAATAAATATTTCTTTTGATTCTTATCGTTGTTTCCTTATGTTAAAATTATTCCCGAAAAATCAAAATTATACTCCTAAACGCTTTTAATTAATTAAAATTAATTAATTAAAAATTAATTATGATCTTATATTTTAGAAAATTCCCTTTCATATTACAGATATAAACTGACAAAGGGTTTTTTAGTATAAATTCCAATACAAACGTAAAGCATCGTCCTGTAGATGATTTTAATTCTCGTTCAGACTAGAGCGGTAAGTAACGAATGAAATGTATGAGTAGAACAGCAAGGTACAATAGCAAGTCTATACATATATTGTGTAACTGACTCCAAATATCTTCTCGAAATAAAAAACCAAATATCTGCTTCGAATGTCAGCATTAGACTGACTTTTATTTTATTATTTTAGTTGCTAGGAAAACCAAATCAATAGAAATCATTTTTAACTTTTATATTTTACAAGGCAAACTAGTTGCCAATTAATTAAAATTTTTACAATTAGAAAATTTACATTTTCACGGCAATCTTGTGCCGGTACATACGCCCCCATCGCAAAAAAAAATTTCCGAGCAACAATAAAAAAAAAATTCCTTTTGAGGAGAAAAGTTTCCAGGGAACAACTGTAATTGTATCCTAAATACATAAAAACTCCCCAAAATACAATGCTAAATAATTACAATTCATGTAAATATTGAATTAAATATGAAAAAATATATATGTACATATATAGAAAATTAAATATACATATATGCATATATGTAAAATGTCCCATTTTATATATCCCATGATTCGGATGTTTTCTCTTTTTCCAGAAATTCTTCCAGAAAGTTGATATCCGAACCTGTAACTGTTAATGATAATGTAAATGATATATGTCGTTTTTAATCGATCGATCGATACATTATCCAATCTGTTATTTATTTTAGGCTTAAAATATTTATCTTCCCTTTCAATTACTTCAAAGAGTCCCAAATAATTAGGAGCCAGTGAAGATTTAACTCTATTGTCCCTAATATATACAAATTTGGCAGACGATAGATTCGCATCTACGAAACTTTTATTTTTATTTATAAAATTTCGTAAAGAAATATATTTTGTATTTTGAATGCTATTCGATAAAGCATTCGCAAAATCATATTGGCTCAATATATTATCATTTGAGTTACAATATGATATTATTTGGTATGGTAACCTTCATGGATTACCGTATAAAATTTGTGAAGGATAAGTAATTATAGTCGAAGCGTAACTATCCTTTAAAGGAATACCTTCAACCCACCTTGAAAATCTATCAACGATTGATAGAATAAAGGTATAGGTCCAATTATGTCCAGATGGATTGATGAAAATCTATCATCTGGTTCTATTATGGGCTTTAACCGTACCAAATCGTGTCCAATAAATCTATTTTTCTAACATTTATTACATGATTCAACAACACGATTGATCATTTTGGCGCAGTAAAAAAAACTCCATATTAAATTTCTCTACTCAGTGTTTGCCAGTAGCAAGGCCTAATGCAGTTTCTTGCGTGCTCTCCATACTTTAAATGGTATGAGCAAATCCTCCGATGATACCTTGAATTGAAAAATTTTTTTGATTTCTCATAATTTCCTTTCTTAATTTTGTTACTATGGAAATTATAACCCTTATCGGATTTTCCAAAATTACTTTTAATGACAGTAATTTTTTGTAAAATTTCCCTTATGTGATTTTTTTTAAAAATCCAAGGTATCATCAGCTGTTCTACCCAAATCGTCAACAGGTAGTTTATTCAATGCACACAAAAAAGGCAAAACGTTTGCTGACACATTATTTAAAAATATTTATTCTCATAATTTGAAATGTTTTTTTATTACAAAAAGTATTTCGCATTATAGTATCCATCATTTCTACATCATTTTCATCGAACGGTGGCTTTTAATTTACAAAATCCGCCAGTATCCATTCTGATGTAGTTTAAAATTGAACATTTTGATTTATCGATGGCATTTTTATTTTGAAAACAAATATTTTCAAAAGCAAGCAGAATATAATAAATATTAAAAAATAAATGGTTAACGACTGACCTTGCAATGTCAGTGTGTCATCAATTAAATTATTGTGTAACTGATTCCAAATATCTTCTCGAAATAAAAACCCAAATATCTGCTTCGAACGTCAGCATTAGACTGACTTTTATTTTATTATTTTAGTAGCTAGAAAAACCAGTTCAATAGTAATCATTTTTAACTTTTATATTTTACATGGCAAACTATTTGCCAATTAATTAAAATTTTTACAATTAGAAAATTTACATTTTCACGGCAATCTTGTGCCGGTACACATTTACGGCTTTGGTCTGAATACAATGTTTATGGGGAGTGACATTTTTCTAGGTCTTGGATTAGAGGTCCAAAAATTTTTTAATCTGTGAAAATATTAATTTTAATACAATTTTCATCCGCGGGTTAGATTAAAAACAGGCGGCGAGCCAGATTTGGTTATAAAAGTTGAATTTCAAAAAATTATTAATTTACGAGGAAACTAGGCGTTTATACGTGTTTGAAATTTGTATTAAATAGTAAATAATTGTTATCATTAAATACCTATTTTTAATTTTAATAGTAAAATAAAATGCAGAAATATTTGATAATCATTTATAAATTTCATTTTGAAAATCTGTAGTTTTCTATAACGATTCAAATGACCGAAAAAGGACGCCATCACCTCAAAACCACGTGACAATTTGTCAATAAATATTTCGTTTGTGATAATTTTCATCTGGGAAACGAAATTATGTTTTATTTTCAATATTTATATTATCTTGAATAATATAATTGAACGTACTTTGACATGTTATGAATATAATCACAGTCTCAAGGTTAAAAAGAATGACACTGAAGTGACTGAAGTTTGTTTTCTCTCAAATTGTGGCATCGTTACAATGAGCCGTTTTTCGCACCATTTTTTTTTTAATTTAAAACTGAACAGTTATCTTTTGACAATTTTAACAAAATGTATCAAAAATGACTTAATTAGTATGAAAAAAACACGACACTTAGAGTAATTTTTTTTTAGCAAAAAAAAGTGCGATAAACGGCTCATTGACAATTTAAAAGAAAACAAATTTCAGTGTCATGCAGTATTGTTACGTAAATATCGACAATAGAGAACGATCTGATGTTATATATGTATTACTTATTTATTAATCAACGTATTATTTGTGTTTTTCTTGATTTTAATGTGAATATTTGAATTTTATACACAATAAATAATTTAAATATGAGAGCAATATTTACATGTTCGAAGCATATATATGGATATGTATACTAGGCAAAACACTATACAGGCAATTGGCAAGATAAATATTTATCATTATCTTGGAACATTGTATTTATGTATATTTTATTGTGTTTGTAATTAAATTGTGATAGATTCTATTGTTTGTAATCGATTAACATATAAATGTTCTCCACTAAATGATTATTAATTGATACAAAAAACAACTGGAATGAAATTGGAATAATCACTTTCACACAAATTACATTCTTTTTATTGTTGTTTTATTTAATTTATTAATGTATATTAATTATGTGTCTTATGTATAATATAAATATTTAAATATACGTACATACCTATATCTAGTTAGAATATTCTTTATCAATATGTATTTATTTTGTTGAGATATGAGGTTTTTACATATGTATAGCGAAATAAGGGTATAGAAACTGATCTGTAAATTCGAAAATAATTTAAATGTAAACAAGTGTGTATTACACATGCATTAAATCAGGATTTCATTGTTTATTAGCTAGAATTTTTCTTTAATTTCTCAGGATAAAATTTTCTTGCTTTTATTTAAATTTAAAATTAGCCTTCAATTTGTGAACCTTTACTTGCTAATTGTTCCAAATAGTGTGAACTTTCAGATTTTTATATCCGCAGCACCAAAGATTCATGAGCCAAATACGCCCTGCCGTCTGTCAGAGGCCTTTAATACAAAAATTTGATGTACTTGATGAAAGAGAAAGTTGGAATTTTCAAGGATCATCATCATCCAAATATTGGACAAGTATTTCTTCAAATTTTTTTCTAAGCAAGTTAAACAGATAAATGGAGGGCAAATTTATCGTTAGAACGTTAGGTCTTATCAGATAGAACTATCTGACACCGGACAGAACTTTTTTGAATCATCTATGTTGAATAAGGGGATCACCAAAATATCAACATTTTTGCAACTTTATTGTCAAAAGAAAGACAAAAATCGCTTTGAGGTACGGACCCCATCACATACAAGCTCTACTCACACATGGTCGAGTTTTTTTTTTTTTAAATTTTATACTCTCAGAATTTTTGAGGGAACTATGTTTTGCGATATTTTAACAATAATTTTTGAATTGAATTAACTTTGTTTAGTAAAATATATTACAAAGTTTTTTTATTGACAGAATTATTCGCAAAAAGAAACAACGAGTAATTTTCTAATTTTGATTTGAGTTGAGAAAAATCTTCCTATTGTTAAACTTATTTATTATACTTATTTTCCTTTTAAGAGTGCGCTTTTAAAAGGATTCCAAACAACGAAAACTGATAAGGCGGATTATAAAGCGGATTTAAGGCCTGTCCTCAAATTTTTATTTTATGACTTTTTTGTTTTGGAAAAATCTCTTGAGAATTGTAGTCTCTGGCCCTTATTACCAAAATGATTGCTCAAAAGAAGATTTATGAACATTAATGAAGTGAAGATGAAACGAAAATTATCAACATTGAATTACTACATAATTCCCTTGGTACATAAAAAGGAAACTTGATGGCAGGTTTTGCTTCGATCGAGATGTTCTTAGTTCATAATTATAGATATATTTTGAGCGGATATTTTGGTCTTTTACAAAATGATTTCTAGAAATTAAAGAAGGAATAACTGACAGATCTGCACACCAGAACTAGATCACAATTTCTGCCCCTAAATATTATTTAATATTTGTAAAATTTTGTTAGCGTATCTATAAAAATTCTATCTATTTAAAATCTTAAAAGAAATTAACAATAATATTTAAAAAAAAAAAAAAAAAAAAAAAAAAAAAAATCGTAATTGGTTTAAATTTATTGAAATAAAAACAGGTGCCGGACGTTAACATTCAGTAAATATCTCTTTCATTCTGATAAGAAAAAACAGACCAAGTAAGGAATAAAATTTATTCATCAAAAAACATAATTTCTCTACTCTTTCATATGCTTCATATTACATTAAGTCTATAAAGACCACTGATTGTACGGAACACTATTTGCATCTTGTACAACTTGCATTTTACGATTTGTTTTTTAATGCCTTTATGAAAAAGTATTCCACCTGAATGATGTTAGTATTCAAATGAGACTAAGAAGAAAATGAATCTAGGGAATTAAATCATCTGTAAATTATTAAAATATACCACCATCACAAATAATTTGTATAGGCGCTAAGAGTAAGAAGATACCAATTTCCGGCAATAATTGGCATGCCGCTGTTTTGCATCAGGCTCAATTACACATATCTATAATAACCGCACATGTTTTTTTGTATAGGTACCAAACAGGATGTGTTACAGAGTAAGCAGAAATTGATTTAATATTCTAGGCTGAATGTACAATATAAATTATACGACATCTGTTCCATCAAATGTGTGAGCAAAACACAAGCAAAGGGTTGAGAAAATAAATTATTGGACCGTACACAGGCGACGGATACCAAAGTTATTGTGAGAAATTTTCATTGTTACCTTTTTGGTCGACGGCAATTCTATAAAATAAATGATTAGAGAGAACTAATTAAGAAAATATGTTTCGAGCTACAGACTTGGTTAGTGGGCTGAAAATTATCTGTTGAGTTTAAGTGTCGGTTACGTAATTAATATAGAGCAAAGTATATATCAAGGAAATTGAGTGGAAGTATGTAATATGAGACCTTTTGAGTAGTCACAAGTGTTTGTTTGAAAATTTAAAAGCACTTGTTTACTACTTCAAAGATATATACATAGGTGTTTATATTCTGTTTTCACTAAATTCGATATCCTTTGTTAAAGCAGTGGTTAATTTATGTCGCCTATTTTACTTAAATGAGTTTTTGGTTACTTATTATGGATTAGAGTGACAAAGGATTCCGAACGAAGTGCATACCACATCCATTGTCATTTATACATGTTATAGGCAGGACCAGATTTATCATTTCTGAGTTCTAAAATAACAAAAATGTACCTTTTTTTACAATTCCTACCCGACTGCTATGGAGCCCAAGAGGAACATACTGTCCTAGAAAAATTGAGCTTCATTATTTAACTAAACTTTATAAATCTGCAGCTCTATGAAACTATTACCAAATTTAAATCTTTGTTTCAAAAATAAACTTGTAGTAGAGTAAAGGAATTTCGGTCCAAGTGTCTCTTATTTTAATTTTTTTGTACTAAAAATGACTATATTGAAACAGATACTTTAATTGAGCTATTTTAACACACTTACATTTACCATGTTAAGGTAATTAGTGAATATCGTCGTAGTACCAATTCAGTGAATTAGAACCAACCCGATAAACACCCCTGTTAGTCTAATATAAATTTTATCAAATTTAGGAACATTTTTCAACAACGATATAAAAAGCAAAAAAGCGGCAAGAAGAAACGTAAATTTGTATCATAATTGAATCAATAATAACGACAATGACGACAGTAACATTTAGTGGTGGCATTACAACTGTCCTGCATCACCTACCCCTGCCTGTGCCAAAACCATACGAAATGTTGCACAATGAAATATTAACAATATTAAAATAGTCTCGTCACGTTACAATAATTCGATTTCGCGTTTACCATTGTAGGGGAAAGTGAGGTTTATGTATACCATAATATAACAATCATCATTCTTCGTTTACGATTATGAATAATTAATATATTCCACACGCACCCGGTCGATCTGTATGACAATATGTGTTCGTATGGTGGCGTTTTTTTTTTACAACTAACCGTACCGACGACCACCATTTCCCGCCAACCATCCACAAAATAATATTGTATCTATATAAAACACATGAATGTGTTTTTGCATACGTTGGATACGACTAAACATGGCCCATTAATATACAGTGTCCTGCAACATTTATACACTAAAAGAAGTGTGTCTTTTAAAATACCACGTCGCGTCGTCTCTAACAATAAAATTATTCACAAATATTTTCCTCAACTGTCACCTTTGATTTCATATTGTAGATACCCCCGTGCTCACTTATGATGCTAATTATGACGATATTATCAACGATCTGCTACAAACAATTTAAAGAAATAAAACAAAAATAACGTTATTGTAACTATACTCTACCAAGCTGCCTGGAAAACTGGCTCTTGTTTAGCCTGTATAGTTTATACGTGACTCTTGCTACGTTCACTCAACGTTTCCATTCATTTTGTAAAATTTAGTTTTTGAGGATTTTCTTTTTTTTTTTCTTTAAATTTTTACCTTTTGAAGTTTGCGTTCGATTAGTTAATGTTTCGGTAATTCGGTTAATTCCCAACTATCAACGCTTTACTGTACTGTACTGTAAAATTGTATTTAAGACTATATATAGCCATAAAGGTACACATTAATAATAGTAATCATTAACTACTTATCTAATAATATTATTTTTATCTAATATTTAGTAAATACTTGAATACAGAAATTAATCCTAATTGGGTCGCAACAAATTCTGCCAGTATATAAAATATATGTCTAATTAAATGTATTATTATTCAAAATTTCGATTTCAAATGCGACAAGAGCGAAACCAGGGGTAAAAACTAATAGTTATAAATATATTTGCCGTTGAAACTATGGGATGTCACACACAGGGGCGTAGCTACCGCCGTATCAATGATACGGGGCCCCCGAGCTACAGAGGCCCCTAACGTGTGTAAGCAAAAATTAGTAAAATGTTATCCACAATGTCACTTAATCTCATGCTTCCCGGGAAAAAAACATACAACAAAACTGTCATACGAGAGAATTTCAGACCCGGAATCATATTTCAAAGTCAATGTATACTATTGCTGTTTAGATATATTAATTTCTCAAACTAAACAGACTTCAGAGCCTTTGTGACCTGAGTAATATATTCGAAGTATTACAACCGGAGAAACTCATATCTTCTTCAAACGAAGTGATAAAGAACGCTTCCAGAAAACTGTCGACTAAATACAGTAAAGACATCTCAGTTAATTTTTATGAACAATTAATTAGACTGAAAACATGCTTAAAATCTGAAATTCAAAAAATTCGTTCCATTAAGGAGCTCATTGAATTATTGCTGATAAAATTCAATAGTCATGCATCTAGTCTTCCGGAGGTAATAACAACATGCTTTCTAGTCTTGACGCTTGCAGTTACAACCGCAACAGCTGAAAGAAGTTGTTCAAAATTAAAACTGATAAAAAATTACCTAAGGACTTCGATGTGGCAGGAACGGCTATCAGACTTGTCACTATTGTCTATAGAGGCAGAAATTTTAAAAAAAACTAAAACCGTCTTTAACTATAGATGATTTAATAAATCAATTTGCCGAAAAAGAAAAGTGTATATTTAATTTGAATTGTTTGGCTAGCTCAATTTCTAGGAGGAAGCGATAACTTATAATCAATAAATATTTATTTTAATTTAATGCAAGCATTTTTGTTTCTTTTGTGAGAAATCTTTACCCTTCATTTGGGCCCCCAACTAATTTTGATACAGGGCCCCTCCAAGGCACGCTACGCCACTGGTCACACACCAATGCGTGATCATTAAAAAATAACTTACTAACATTGAAAAATAGAATTTAAACAATTATTTTGGTACTATAAGTGCCGAATAGGGTTTTAAAATTTTGGATCATCCTGTAAGAAAATATCGACTATATTATGAGTGTTATGACAATAAGTAAATTATAATTATTTTTTATTTTTTTTGTTTCCAAAAGGTTATTATTTTTTCCTGTTGAGAATTTTAAAAGAAAAATTACACTGTTTGTACAATAAAAAAATCATATTTTTTAATTAGTAAAAAAAAATTGTCATTCAAATTTTGGTAGTATGTACCTATCTTTGATATAAATGCAATTTTATAGTGATGGCGTAGGTATCTATACAAAAGTAAATTCGAGAATGTTCTTGAAATATTTAGTAAAAATGCTAATTAGAGTAAAAATACCAAAAATATGTTTTTCCATTATCTTCTAATGGACATTTTAAAATAATATGTCAACCACTACAGATTTGGTTTTTTATTTTTTACCACATTCATTTTCCCGTTGGCTTTTTTTTATTTCACAACATCTAAATTATACGCGTCAAGTGCAAGTTGTACTTGCGCACACAGTGCTTCGTTGTTAGTTATGGATGAAATATTTTTCCTGACGAATAAATTTTATTCCTGAAATGAACTATAATTCTTAATTTCAAAAATCTGACTATCTGAATCTTGGCCTATTAACGCTTACGAGAAAGGATAAAAAAGCTTTAAGAACTCAGAACAAACGAAAAATTTTAAAAAAGAAATTCCTGAAATTCTATATTCCAAATTTCATTATAATTTAGAATAAGCTAATTTTCATCTGTCATGTATGACATTACACTGCAAAATGCATAGTAAGACAAGTCACACACGACCGACGAATGAAAATTAGATTTTTTATTAGATGAAACATTTAATGTACTGAACACTGTTCACTTGACCAACTTTTATTAAACTTGGTTAGAGGCCATCTCAAAATTGTCAGCTTTCAAATTAGTTTATCAAAATTTTTAATTTTACAAATTTTACTTCTATTCGGGAAATTCGGGAATATTCTGAAAAAGATCGACTCATTTCTGTCAAATCGAGTTGAAAATCATACGCCAGTTACCAGCTTTGAATGTGGGTTTTCAAAAATTTTAATTATATTTTTATTCTGGAAATCTTGAAATATTCTGGGAACGATTGAACCTAGTTAAGGACCATCTTCGAACTACAAGTTTTTAAATAAACAAAACTGCATTAAAATCGGTTAAATCGTTTTGGAAATAAATAGTAATAGATACGCAAACACATACACACCTTTTACTCCAAACGCATATACAGCTAAACCTTTTTTAGGCAATTTTTTTTATGCGGTTTTAAAACAATGGTCAAAAAATGCATAAGGTGAATGAAAATCAAGAGAAAGTAAGAAATTTGAACATTAACTATAGTAAATTTCTTTGATAGAAATACTTTTTAATGGTTTTTAAGCATTTAATCTGTAGGGGAATTTGGGGAAAAATGAGACTCAGGGCAGAACAGGAAAAGTGCTTGTGCGTATGACAAGTACATATTTGCGTGTCGACAACAATGCCATTTGTTCGTTATTCAGTCGCTTCGCTTTGGTCAGTGTGAATAGAACGTGTTGCTGTAAGTTTTAATGTCATTGTTATAAAAAAATAAAAAATTTCTGTAGATTCCTATGCGGATCACTCATTTATTATTGATGTGCAGAAACGAAAGTACATGAGTTGCACACAATTTTATACTTTTAAGTTATTAGGAATGATATTAACCAATACTTGTTCCAGTAGTTTTTGAGTACTAAGCATCATAAAAAAAATATCACATGGGGCAAAATGAGTGGGCCAAAATGGGATAGTATCTCATTTTGTCCTTTTATACGGAGGATAAAGAAGACGAGTAAGAAAGAAGATTAAGGGGAGGTTTACTTGAGAGTCCTTAAAAAATATGTATTTTTCTGGAACTTTTTTCTCAAGAACGGAAGTAAATATCAATCTCAAATTTTGTACATATATTTATTAAGTATTAAACTATATAAAAATCTTTTTTCAAGGAAAAATATAAAAAATTGTCCATTTTATAGATAGTGCAGTGTGACGATCCGAAAATCCGATGCCGTGTTGGTTGACATCATAATATCAATAAATTGCTGAAAGAAAAAAAAATGACGGATGTGTGAGCTTTTGATTACGATTTTTGTCTTATTTTTCGCTCTTTAAAATAAAATAAAAAAAAATAAAAAATATTGAAAGTGTTTCGGACTTAGGTATAGGTGCCGGAGAATTAAATTATCTTTAAAATAAAAAATTTAAAAAAAGATCCATTAAATAGTTTTTGAGTTATCGTGACGGAACGTATACGGAAGGAAACGTATTTTAAAAATTTTATATTTAATACTCATTATTGCGTGAACTACGTTTTTCGCGTTTTTTTTTTCTTTTTTTTTTTTTTTTTTTTTATAGAAAGCTGGATTCGGTGCAATGTGCAAAAATCTTTTTTTTAAAATATTTTTAGCAAAATCACTTTGGGAACATATTCTACACATAATTTGCTATCAATTTCGGCAAAAAAAATCGAGTATTTGATCAAATCTCAAGTAAACCTTCCCTTAAATTACTTGCAGCAAAATCACTTTGGGAACATATTCACACATAATTAGCTTCCAATTTCTGCAAAAAAAATCGACTCTTTTTAACGACGCTCAAGTAAACCTCCCCTTAAACAAAAAAAGACTAAAAAAAATAAAAAAAAAATAAATAAATAAAACTATGGATTCGACTCCATTGCAAGGAGATTCTGGTTAATTTTATTCGCAATCATAGATGAGGATTGTATTGCGTGCAGATCGTTTGGTGCTTGGGCACATAATTCCTGTGCAGGAGTAGATGACGAAGATGACGAAGTGTATATTTGTTCACGCTGCTTCCTTGAATAAACGGAATTGTTCATTTTGCCCCGAAACACTTCCCGTTTTACCCCAAGTTCGGGGTAAAATGAGAAATTTTACTCTTTCTATTTAGTTCCTATTTGTCAAAAATGTTAGCTGATTAAGCTCAAAAATACAAATGATTATTATAAATAAGAGTACAGTTATTGTTTTAATTAAAAATTTTATGAATAAAAATGTTAATTTCCTACAAATAAGAGTTCTTGTCTTAAGTAAACCATTTTGCCCCAACTTGGACATAAAAGTTATTGCATCATTTAGTTTTATTGTAGGGTTACTTTTCACAATTTTCGTAAAATTATAAAAATAAAATAAAATGTTTCCACGTGTATATTAATGCTTTATCTTGTTTAGAATAGCAACTTCTAAAGAAATCGTGAGGTTTTAAGCGTTTTGAGTAATGTATTTTCGATGAAACTTTTTTATGCGGTCCCAATCTACCGCATAAAAAAAGTTTTTTTTTTACAGTCGGAACCGAACTAATAAACTTTTTATAGCTATTTATGATAATTTTGGAATATATTTTCTTTGTGAGAGTTTTTTTATGTGGTCTCTACCCACCACCGTATAAAAACAGCTTCAGCTATCCTTAGTCCGGTCCGCCGTGGCGTGGGTAAAAAAAATATACTACTTGTCTATGAGACGACGATCTCTAATAGCAGGACGAAGGGAAGAGGAGAATTGAGACGAACTGTTATGCTAAAAAGAGACAGAGGGAATACATATTATGCTAAAAAGAGACAGATCACAATGAAGGCAACGACGGCGTCAGAGATCATCGTCTCATAGACAAGTTGTATATTTACTGAATGTATCGACGCGCGTCGCCTATTTTTGTTTTAATAATTGTTAGCCACATTATTTTTCATAAAACATGTGTTGTCAATTTCTTATCTATTTTGGCTGTATAGATATTTTGAATCTAAATCAAATATAAAATATATAATATAAAATTAAGTTATGTTCTTCTTTAATTTTTAGAACTCATTTTCTAACGAATTCATAAAAATATTCGTTTGAGGTAACATTAGCATATTAAATTATTAACTAACAACATTTTGATCAAGGCAAAATATGTCATTAACCTTTGTCAACCTATCAACTTGTGTCCTGAAAAAATCACCTGTGACAAACGAACATAAGTGTTCCGTTTTGCCAGTTTTGGTACGGAACACTAAAAATATGTATGTATATTATTTTAAATGATTTCAATTTTTTGAAAATTAGTACACAGTACTTATTATATTAAAATGCACCCTTTTTTATAAGTAATATTCTCTGAGTACGTACACGGAGAGAAAATTCCTATCAAGATTACTGTGCTCATACTACAATCGACGTGTAACAGGCGAATATATTCAATTTTACCGTACAAAAATTGGATATGTTCGCCTGTTACACGTCGATTGTAGTATGAGCACAGGAATTTTTATAGGAATTTTTTCTCCGTGTATAAAACCAATTGCTAAACTATAAAAGTAATAAAACCTCTCTTTTCAATTTATTTCCAAGGACCCAAGTATGAAAACATCTTAAATTTTCTTCTTATTCAAACATTAAACATGTTAAAGTGGCTAGTGTTTCCTAACATAAATTTCTCTATCATGACTATTCTAATGGCGTAGCATTTCCGGTCAGTCATGCCGCAGGCCAGGAATAACACAATGTTTAACAAAATAAAATTTTATTACTGCACTTATATACGTAGTACCAAATGTTTCAATGTTTCCGGTTTGAATTAATAAATTCAAATAAAGTGGATAGAGCCGACGTAATCTGATTTTGGTTTACTTACAAGAAAATTGTTTTCAATGGAGAAATTCAAGTGGTGGTGTTATTGTTGTTGTTGTTGATGATGGGTTGACAAGACAAAAATAACTGTGTCTCTGGAAACAAGATGTACAATTTTCTTATGTTGAATTTAATAACACTATTATTATTTAAATCCCCTTTTCTTTAACTTATCAGCCGAAGAACCGACTACACTCGCGGTTATACTGTTTTATAAAATAAATTCGCACATTTATCTGTAGTCAATGTATATATAATCATATTACAGTCAATACGACTTGTTTGGAGATACCTGGCACCGGTGGGCCCTTAAAGTCATATAGTGAAAAGTGGTACCTACTATCAAAGAGTTTTATAATGATTACAAATTTGCCAGAGAATAAGTGTCACGAGCTAGGTCGGTCAAAGAGTTTTATAAAAAATAATATTTATGAAAATTACAGTCAAACCTCATTTCAATGAGACTGAACAAGTCAATACATTCTAGAAAGTTGATATGGGAACTTTGTTCAAGCAAATTTTAGGAGATGACAGCAATCTGCTTCGTGGTTTCAACTTTCCTACTCCAGAGACAGGGTTGTGCACGTAGACGACGTAATGTAGTCTACCTCTATTGTTTACGCATAAACAATAAGGCAGACTACGTAACAATTGTCTACGTAGACAATCTAGTCAATGTAAATAATGAATATTATTTATTTTACAATAAACCATTAAGGTTGGACAAATGTGTATTTGGGTATACTTTTTTATTTGTGAACATATTTATTCTAAAATTTGGTTTTCAGTATTATAAACCATTTAAAAGCTAATGAGCTAATTTTTTTTGAATACTTTGCTTATATTCACACTTTCTTTAAAATTTTGAATATTTTCCCTTTTAGTGTATATAATTAAACTAACACTTACTTTTTATACTTCAACATTTAATTTTAAGAAAAAAGAAAACTCTAAAATCAATTACTTTTTAAATTTAAATTTGATTGTTCTAATATTTGAATTTAACAGTTAATTTTAAAGTAAACAAAACACAATTCAAAAGAATTCCAAGACCTCCTGTACCCTTAGTTAATCAATTAGCTTGTATTAAAATAAATTATTAAAAAACTTCCAGCAGCTCTCAAGAAGTTGGAAATCCGAAATTTAAGCTCAAATGAAACTATCAGTGTGGTTGATATACATTAAAAGTTAAATTGGAGCAAAATACTACTGCCACAGTTCTTGTAAAACAAAAATTTGTTGATCTTTTACAACATTAATTAAGATTTCCAAAATAATTTCAGGAAACTTGGATGTGTAAATTTCTGATTTTTTCACACTAGAAATAATTATTTAAATATTGCCCGATAACAGCATGTGTGTGAAGTTATCCCCCCCCCCACTTTTTGAAATTTTTATTTTTTTAAATTGTGCTACGTTTGTGCCAATTTGTGCCGAAAACAGCAGCTCGAAATTAGAAGCGTTTAGGAGAAAACACTAAAAAACAAATTTTTTGCCAGCTCCCTACTTTTTAAATTTTGAATTTTTTTTAGTTGTGCTGCTTTGTGCCACATTTGTGTCGCATTGTCCCACAAACGGAAACTCAAAATAATCAATAACTTCAAAAAAAGATCAAAAAACAAATTAGTGGCCAGCCCGCCAAGTGAAATATGAATTTAAATTAAGTTCGTTTAAAGTTCAAATTTGTCAAAATAACTAAATCGTTACGCAGTGTTGACCCTGATGTGATTAATGCATGATAACCAACATACGAAAGAAAAATTATACGTGAAATAACTGTTTTATTATAAAACAAAAGAAAATAAGTAACCAAACAATTACAAAGTTCCTTATTTATTCAAATTTAATTGTTAACAATCCATACACGTGGCTTGTAAACAAACTAAAAATGTATATTAAAAAATTAAATCCAAGTGAAAAGGATAATTTAAATGCTGTAAATGATAGTGGTGTGCCAGATATAAATGATTTTATTAAAAATCTGATCGAATTAATGGTTAATGAGCAGCGGGGTCCCATCACGGAAGTCGAATTTTTCCCTTCATCTTCGGTATTGAATGTCTACAAGCGAAATGTGATTGAAAGTCTACAAGCGATTTGTCATTTTGGTGGTTTCAAAACTGAAGATAAGTCTAATCGGAGCTTTAAAAAAAGGTTTTAAGTTTTTTAGGGCTGAATCGCAGTAAATTTCAATTTCGTGCCGATAGCAGTTAGCAGGAAAAAAGCCAACACAATTCGTACAAGGGCATTCCTATCCATGCTTATCCGCCAATTGCCTTTGTGTTTTATTTTTAAATATTAAAAAAAGACCTTAAATAGTAAACTGGGAGGCCTTTATCAAGATATTTTTGCTTTCCGAAGAAATGCAAAATTTCTATTTTATAAATAAAAATCCAAAATTCCTATTTTATAAATAAACATTAATTTTAAAAACATTTTTAAATTACTTAATATGTATGCATTGCATCATCAAAACCTTTAAATAAAGTAAAAGGGTCTGTCTGTGATTTTCGAATTTTTAGGTATTAATATGTTTTTCAGTTAGCAAATTCGACATATATAGCAAATCTAACTTTAAAAAAATTTTTGTCCATCTGTCTGTTTGTACAAACCGATTTAACTCAAAAACTATTGTAGCTATTGAGTTAAAATTTACAGGGGATATAGATATTAACCTCCCGATCAATCCTAACCACATTTTAATGTGATCTTCCAAATGGTTATGTACAGGATGATTAAAAAAAAATCTCCATTAAAAGTTTATGGTCTTCTAAATAAAGTAGATTTTTGAAAAATTGATTTTAGAAGTTTCCAAATATGAAGATCTTAATTAAAATATTTCTAGCTTGCTGCCACTTCCGGTTAAACCGGAAGTTGACACCAACTTCGCTATTTTAAGTGCTTTTAACAACAAATTTGAATTTGCTGGGAATTGTTATTAATATTCTATCTAACAGTGGCATTTCAGCTTCCTTGACATGACACAGGGTGGTCACAGAAAGCATTTTTTAAATATTTTTTTGTTTACTGTGAAAAACTTTTTTTTTTTTTTAAATGAACCACCTATATTTTTTATTATAACTATCTAAAAAAAAGTAAACTGGAAGTTACATCGAATTTATATAATAATACCCCTGTCGCAGCATCCTGCATAACATAGCGAATTTCCATTTACAAAAATACGTTTTTCTCGGAAACTAGCTGATATAGAGTAATTGTAAATAAAAAAACCTTCTTTATGTGATTTTTCCGCCTCATTCCGCCAATTTTTTTTTGTGAAATGAAATTTTTCGTGAAAAAAATTTACAATTAATTTGTAAAAAAAATTTATAATTAATTTTTTATTTACAATTACTCTATATCAACTAGTTTCCGAGAAAAACGTAGTACTTTTGTAAATGGAAATTCGCTATGTTATGCGGGATGCTGCGACTGGGGTATTTATGTAATCTTTTCTCCTCTTGTAAATAGTGTAAAAAAATTTCACAAAAATTCTTGAATAAGTGGAAATTTTGGCAAAAAAACAATTTTTTTCAAGAACAAAAACCATGTTCCTGGCATCGGACATGTCTGGCTAACGAACTTGTCCAACGGTTTGGGACTTCCAATATTTTCACCAAATTTCGTAAAGCTAGGATATTTCATTCGAGAGTTATCGTGCGGACACATATACATATATACATACATATATATATATATATATATATATATATATATATATATATATATATATATATATATATATATATATATATATATATATATATATATATATATATATTTTAGTGAATATTATTTTCGGTTTCTAGGGACCTCAAAACATATTTCTGCCATAGTCCCGGACTAAAGTCGCGTCATGACAGTGCCTGTAATAACTGAATTCCATTCTGAAAATTCGCTAAAAATCAATTCAGTTTATATAAATTATAGTACAATAAGGTTCAGTTAGGTTAGAGAAAACTTTGTTGGGTTCGGTTTGGTTACAAAAAATTTCCTTAGGTTCGGTTAGGTTCGAGACCAAATTTTCTTAGGTTCGGTTAGGTTAGATCAAGTTCCGTTAGGTTCAGTTAGATTAGAAAAAATTTTCGTTCACATTACTCCACCCACCGCCGGAGGTTTCTAGAACCGCCCCGGTAGAGGATTTTCTTTTTTGCTAATTTTCTCAAAAACTACCTAACCTAGAATAATAGTTCAAAAACCTTTTTTATGTGATTTTTTTCCCTCTTTGCAATGGTGTATAAAAATCTGGCTAAAACTTTTAAATTATAGTAAATTTTAGCAAAAAACTAATTTTTTGCAAGAACAAAAACCATGTTCTTGGCATCCGACGTGTCTGACTGAAGAACTCGTCCAAGATTTTTGGATTTCCAACTTTGTCACCAAATTTCGTAAAGCTAGCAGTTTTTCCTGAAGAGCTATCGTGCTGATACATATATACATACATAAACCTATACATACATACATATATATACCGTGTGAGTTTTTCGGGAGTTGCCATTTTTATTACAGCCAAACCGTTGATTTAATCGAAAAATTGTTCAAATAAGAGTTGTAGATATCGACGGGGGCAACCGATTGCTATAGTCAGGAGCTTTATAGCTCTTATGGTTTTCGTGTTATGATACAAACTTATAGTTTTTTAAATGGAAACGTATGTTTAAAAGTTTTTCAAAAATTTGTTTGTAATTCAAAACTATCAGAAACACTCAAATTCTCATTGTTTTATCTCACATTTTTGAGTAATTACGTTTTAAAAACGACACTTTTAAATTTCGTACTCAAGTACTTGCAAACGATTAGGATTTTACGTAATTTAAAAAGATATTGACTCAATATGGTTGCCATTTTTGACAATGTATTAACGAAAAATTACACGATTTTTACGTTTTCCATCGGAAATTAAAATTTATAAATAGATTAAATTATCATATAAAAATGATAACTAAGTACAATAAGGAAATAAAATTTCAGTTTTAATTCATTGAAAAATAAAAACTTATTTTTCTGAAATGTCACTGTTTGACAGATACATAGGCGTCTAAACATATTTTTGTAGCAAGTATTTTTAAACGCAATAAAAAGTTTTTTGTGAAAAAACTTTTTATTTCCTTTAATTTAACTCCTTTTTAATTTGGTTTGTAATAAAAAGAAAATACTATCGAATTTCAAATATTTTTACACTATTTGAGTACATTTATTAATAATATTTTCGTTCCAAATTAACCTCACTTTGCTACTATTAAGAAACGCCAATGTCATCTTGATTTGTATTGAATGTGTACACTAGAGTCATTTATTTCACTTGCCACCTGTCATTGGTAAAAATAAAACAAATAAATAAAAAATAAGTATATTTTTCAGTAAATTAATGAAATACATCAAATTATTTTTAAATTAAGTTACTTTAAATACTAATTTTTTAAAATAATTTGATTTTTTATGCAAAAATGTTAAAAACTTGAAATAGAGCCCGACATCTATACTCCAAAATCTGAATTACTACCATTCAGTATTCAATGCTGTATTATAGAGAATGATATTGGAAAAGGTTCTTTTCTTGGATATATTAGAAATTTTAGCCGTTAAAACTCTGTCGGTTGAAAGAGCTTCAAATACATATGCATATTTCTACCGCCTAATTGCTAAATTAAAGAAAAATTCAAAAAATAAACATGGGCAAAAAAATGTTTTTTCTTCATTTATATTTTTAATTGATGTATTAGAACAGTTTTATCGAAAAATTAACATATAGTCTCATTTAAAAAAGTATAAGTTTGTATCATAACACGAAAACCATAAGAGCTATAAAGCTCCTGACTATAGCAATCGGTTGCCCCCGTCGATATCTACAACTCTTATTTGAACAATTTTTCGATTAAATCAACGGTTTGGCTGTAATAAAAATGGCAACTCCCGAAAAACTCACACGGTATATATATATATATATATATATATATATATATATATATATATATATATATATATATATATATATATATATATATATAAATTTTAGTGAATATTATTTTTGGGTTCTAGGGGCCTCAAAACAAATTTCTGCCATAGTCGCGGGCTGAACTTCCACCATGAGTAAGGCTGGAATAGCGAGTTTCCATTCTGGAAATTCGCTAAAATGATAAGTTAGGCTTTCCATGGGCACGGTTGACACAAAAACTATTGGATAGACTTTAGTGAAACATTGTCAATTTATTCCTTAGATGCTTCATCATCTCAACATCTCCGTTCAGAATCTTGACGATATTCTTTATGGAGGTTGATGTATTCACGACAAAAGTTGATATACCTATCAAAAATACTCATTTAATAATAAACGGAAACAAAAGAAAGGAAAACAATAGATTACCTAGGTTACAATAAAAATAATATTCAAAAATTTAAACATTATCTTGAGAACTTTTTATTAAAATTTCACTTTAGAAAAGGATTGTAGTAACGCCTAATTACGAAGGAACTGAACGTAATTTTGAAAAATTCACCAGGGTTTTCGGATCTCGAAAAGAATCTAAAATTCAATTAATTATAAAACCATAAATATGGGAATCTATGAAAGGATTTCAAAGTCTGAAAATTAAATATATTAATATGGTTGTTTTCGAGTCGTTTGCCGAGCGGAGCGAAGCATTACATTGAATTAACCTTTTACAGAATTTTAAACTGTTTGGCGAGCGAAGCGAAGCAATTTAAAGAACTAATTTTGAATTAAATTTGTCTGATTTGTTTCGGAATAACTAATTTAAGGAAGCTTATTACTCACAGTTAACATAATTTTACACGAATGAAACTGGAGGGCATAGTTGTCAGAAATAAATTAATGAATACATGTTTCAACACTTTTTGAAAATTAATCCTGTAAAGAGTAAAATAGGGCATAAAGGCAGCAAAATGGAGGGAGGTCAAAGTTTACATTTTTAACGTCTACTGTTCTGGCGTCTCCAACAATGAGTGAGTTATTTTAGGAAATATTCAAGCATAATGCAAGCAGACTTAGGGGGATTTAAATTTTCCAATAGGATAAGGGAGGATACTTATTTGGAGTAAAGTGTACAAATATTAGCTATTTTAAAAATATATAGTATTTGAGTATTTTAAGTCAAGATCCTTTTTTTCTACTTCTATACAGAATTGTGCCATGTGATGTAAAAAACCAGTTTTTTACATTTTTATGTAAAAAATTGTAAAATACGTAAAAAACTGTAAAAAACCGTAAAAAATTGTAGAAAGTTGTAAAAAATGTAAAATACTTAAATCACTTGTCATTTCATTGACTAATAATTTATTTTGACGGTTATTTAACGATTTATTTAACTTGTTTATAAGTTCACATGAAAAAACGTGTAAACAAAATGTCGACACAAAAATGATTTTCTGCTGGTGGAAGGCCATTGTAATGCAAGGGCGTTTCTTGCACGTATTTATAACTAGATTTTGGCGCCGAAAAAACTCGATATATTGTTGTTTTAATTGTTGGATGCCATTAATTAAATTTGTCCCTGTTTCGTGGGTTACTATGTGAGGAATAATCCACCGGAGACCAGCATTACGCGTGGCGGTTTGTGTCGACAGTTTTTCGTTGGTAAAATAGTTCGTCAGTAGATGGTTAAATTGGTATTTTAAATAATAAATGTTTATTTCTTTTTAATATTTAATGTTTATTATTATTTAAGGCACTTTTATATTTTAAATGTTTACAAAAATATTTTACAAAAATTTAATTTAAATATTGTTTAAATTTTTTAATAAAGAAAATTGTGACTCACATAAAAAATACGTCTGAACCAACCTAAGGTCAGTTTGTGAGTGTCTGATGCACGAAGCATCGTATATCAGGTTCACCGTTGTTCGTTGGTCGTTCTGGTATCACGTCCTGTGTTAAAAACTACTTAATTCGGGGAATCACAAAATGAAACATCGGTGTAAGAAACCAACATGTCGGAATAATAATGGCGGCCTTACATAGTTCACGTTACGGCCGCTAGTTGGCGCCATCAAACACATAACCTGGGGTTTGAACCCATGATAAGTATAAAAAATTGACAAATTACGCGGCGGCAATCAACACTACTTTAGTGTAAATTCGATTGCCTAAAGTTCTCGGCTTACGCCCACTACTGTTACATACCCCCGGCTCAGTTCGCATTTAGAATTGCGCAGCAATTATACATGCGAACTGGACAAAATGAAACTAGAAAAAACCGTACACAAAGTGGAAAATCTTAAAACGACCAGCGAAAAGGCGATTACAAAGAGTTACAAAATTTACATAAGTTGTATAAATGAAACTACTTAAAGTTGTTTAAATTCAGACGAAGAAATTTATAATCCATTAGAGTCACAAAATTTAAGCATAATGTATTTGAAAAAACAAAAATTTTTTATTTGAAATTAATCAAAATGAAAATTATTGCTTTACTTTAAATCCTTTTTATCGTTAAAAAAGAAAAAAAAAAAATTTTACAAAAGAAAAAATAATTGCATACTAAATGCATAAATATTTGTGTTAGTTGAGAGAAAACACCTACAATCCAAAAAAAAAAAATTCGTCAAGTGCGTGTTTGACACGCACTAATTAATATCGTCTCACATCAAAATCGGTTCAGTAGTTTCAGAGTTTATCCTAGACAAACATTGTGACATGAGATTTTTATATTATATCTTATTTACTGCTAATCCCACTTCGCATTTTTAAAGTATTTTAGGGGTTAGTTTCTAAAATAGTTTTGCCATTATTTTATAATTTAGCCTTTAAGTATTTTGAATTACAACAATTTTTTATGAACTTTACGGTGAAATTATAATCTCACGGTATATATAGGTATATATATTTGGTAGAATACTGTTTTAAAGTCTTTTTCGAGTACGAGGAAGCTGTCTGCTACACCCCATTGGCAGCGTTTTTTCATTTTTGCCGTGGAAAAATAAGTTAGAATAGATTTTTACAACGAAAAATACGCTGCCAATGGGGTGTAGCACACAGCTTCCTCGTGGATAAGTTACAATAATATATGTGAAACCCTTTTCGTTACTCGGTTGCGCTCTATGAAAAATAATTATACCCTATTTCAAATACAATTGATCATGAGTTAAAGTTAAAAAATTAAATAATTCTTATACTGAAAATAAATCAATCGTCTTTTCTTTTCTAAAAACAAACTGCAATTTTGATGATGAACGAGAACGAGATAAAGCCAAGGAAACGGAAATTATTTAAATTCATAAGTGACGAAGTATGGTTAAATTTAAGTGAAATGGACCATAAATAAATGTCACAAAAACTACAAAAATAACTTTTTTGTGTGTATTTCTGCAAAACAAACCAGGTTTAGCAATTCGCTGCTCTAGTATTGATTTGTTCTATCTCCACTTTTCAAAAAAATTGAGTTTGATACATTTTTGAACTCAGCAATTTTTTCTCTACCAATTTCTAGTTTCAAAATGCCAATATTACGTTTATAAATATGTTTTTTCTAGTATTATTTTGTACTATCTCCACCGATTTCACAAAAATTTATTATTGGATTGTACTAACTCACATTTTTTGTGGCACATAGAACAAACCTATACTTAAATTTTAGATTTTAAAAAATTTTAGTATTGGTGTGTTCCATATCCCATAAAAAGGTCTCTTATATTGCATGAATAATGTAGATATGTTTTATTTTTTCATTAAGATATTGTAATGATTGCAAGCCATCATAACTTACGTTAATTACTGTATTATAATTTCGTACAATGCAATCTTCTATTGTGTTAAAACTTGCGTATAAAGTAATGATGAAGGCATTAAAAATGTTTATGGAAAGTCATCCACAAATTAAAAACAAATTCTCATAAATTCTCTAAAAGTTGCCATAGCAAAGTTCAATACATTAATTATATTTTAAATTTTACATGTAAAATTGAACAGTTAACTATGGTCGCGCCAGTAGTTGAATTTACTTTTCATTTAAATTATAAAAATAATTTTTTAATTAATTAAGCAATAACATGTATTTAGAGTTCACATATTTTATCCTTGTTTAGTTATATAACTACTAAAAACGTTTTTTTGCTATGATGAAAAAATAGGCAGTATTCGAATCTAAGCCGTCAAGGTACAATATAGTTTTCGTCTCTAGTAGAAAAAACGGTTTTGTTGATAACACCCTTGTGTTAGCAATTTATTAAATAACACCCTTGTGTTAACAAATTATTAGTTTAATTAATAGTGAAATTTTACGGAACCCTTTCCGCTTCCTTCTGGAACCTTTCCTTACCCCAAGTGAAATTTCACGGATTATCTGGAACAGGGACAGCGGAAGGTTAAGGTAAGATTGAACGTTCTTTTTTTCTCTTCTTTTTCTTTGTAATTTTTAATTTTCAAAACTTAATTTTCGATACAGTCCGCTGCTTTGAGCGGAAGGTTAAAATTTGTATTATTCAAATCACCTTCCCCATTCACCAAACTAGTTTACCTAAAAATCTTAATTTATTTAGAAATCTAAGTTTATTCAGAAATCTTAATTTAATAAAAGATGAAAACAAAAATTGAAATTATCCAAGTAACATCTAAGGGTTTTTTTTTATTATCATAAAATTGCAAATTTGTATAAAAATTTTGATTATATGAAGTTTTCGATAATTAAACTTTAATATGTATAAAACGAGATAAACTAATGCTTATATACGCTTAAATGATGAATATAAACGGAAAAACCGTATTCCTATCCAAATTCGGATGACCGAATCTATTAAATGATAAATTGATAACTTTACTTCTTTATTTCTTGAAAAACTAACTGAAATCGAAACGAAGTCAGAGGTATCTAGATTCTAGAGACAATTAGAGATAAATCAATGTTCAATTATATGCTACCAGTAGAAACTCGTTTTTTTGAACATCTTTTTAAAAACGCCACATTAAAATAGTAATCGGTTTCTAGAATTAATTTTTATACAATTCTTAACGCGATATTTCCCAAAAAGTTCTTGCCTATGTTTCAATTTACTTCCACACATAGAAAATAAGTTTGTGTTAATTTTCTTTAAATTTTGTTAACGTAGTTGCTCTGAGATAGTCAGGTACAAAAGGATATCTCAAAATAAAAATTTTCTTTTATCAAAAATTTAATAACGTATTAATTAATATTCTTCAGTGATTATACTTGTAGACCACTTGTTTGTTTTTAATTTCCGCGCACTTATGTTGTAGCGATATAAAAACATTATTGAAAAAGCGTTGTAAAAACGTTGTAAAATGATGTTTATGAATTATATTTAAAAACGGCGTGGCGAATAATTTTTATTGCTTATTAAATATGGTTTGTAACTTTGTATTTTATAATATATTAAATTTTTATCAAATTCCTTTAAGACGTTTTCATTTTATTCAAAAGAAAAAAAAAATAGAGTTTTCCCATAAGAGCCCGTGTTAAAATTACAAAACTTTGAAATCGTCTTTATCAAAATTGGGGTGGTCAATTTTTTTTCGGTAAGGGCTCGTATTATTGGTATTGAATTAAATAAATATCTAGAGAAGTTTCGTTAAAATCCTTTAGAAAAATCGTTTTATCGACCAACTGCCTTAAATCAAACACAGAATAAAATTTTTTTAAGCTAAAGTCATTTTATGTATTACAATTTTCCCATTCCTATATGTAACAGACGGAAAAAATAATCTTGTTTTGTTCTATATCCACGCTTATAGTACAAACCAAGAATTATAAACTGAAAGTACAAAACAATACTAAGGGAATATGGATCTATAGTTCAATTTTTGCAATCATGAGGATATTAATTATCATTTTACTCCGAAATTCGAGGTCAGATTTCTATGAAATTGAATTGTATGACAACTAACTTATTTACAAGTAAAAAATTATTTTCTATTTGGTAATAAAATGTAAAATAAATAAGATATGAATTTTTAAACTTTCAAACCGCAATATCTCAAAAGTAGAAAAAGTGGATATAGAACAGACCAATACTAGAGCAGCGAATTGTTTTCAAAAAAGTCCAATCAAATAACGCAACAAAAATACATATTTTTAAAAACCTTACATCTAAACATTATAAAATACGCTGCCAATGGGGTGTGGCACACAGCTTCCTCGTATTCGTAAAAGACTTTAAATATGCCGTATATTATATATATATTATATGTACCATCAGTTGGGGCGAACCGAGACAGTAGGGGCGAATCTAGACAGAGCTGCCTCTCGATATTTCTTCGTCAGTGTTATGACCGCACAAGGTCATAGATCAATTTATGCTACTGAATTTTGTCAGTTATGAGTTAGTCATCAAAGAAAAGCGGTGAACGTGACATCTTTGTATTTTGTTATTTTACAGGCGCATTGTTTATAATTTTTAAAAATAACGCGCGTTTTGAAATCTTTTAAAGAAACTGTTGTATAAAAAAAAGTTATATATATAAAGTAGGGACTCGCAACAAAATGTTTGGCGTTTTTTTGACAGTATATGTACCAAAAATGAAAGCTGTATTGTGCTTAATTTTTTTTTATAGATTGGTTAATAAAAAACGCCGTGAGCAGCGGGGCCCCATCACGGTAGTCGAATTTTTCCCTTCATCTTCGGTATTGAATGTCTACAAGCGAAATGTGATTGAAAGTCTACAAGCGATTTGTCATTTTGCGGTGGTTTCAAAACTGATGATGAGTGTCCGGCTGATCGGGGCTTTAAAGAGAATTTATCAACACAATTCGTACGAGGGCATTCCTACCCATGCTTATCCGCCAATTGCCTTTGTGTTTTATTTTTAAATATTAAAAAAGGACCTTAAATAGTAAACTGGAAGGCCTTTAAGAAGATATTTTTTTTATTCCCAAAAAAATCCAAAATTTCTATTTTATAAATAAATATCCAAAATTCCTACTTTATAAATAAACAGTGACTTTGATAACATTTTTAAATTACTTAATATTTATGTATTGCTTTTGTTACAAAAGTACGTTCATTTTTTTTTTCAATTTTTAAAATTGCTATACGCCTACTTGTATTAAAATAATATTAAAGCATTTAAAACACATTTAACAATACCATCGTATTCCGATGTAAAAATGGGAGAAATGGGGGAAAAAGTAATGTGGAATCCCTAAAAGGCACTAGCTGGATACTAACTCAATACACGTACAAAATTTCAGCCCTCTAGTTTTCCTTAGAGAGTCTCTAGACGTGTTAGAAAAAAAGCAAAAAAATCAAAGAAATATGGTCGTAAAAATCGTGAGGGTAAAGGTTAAAAGTTGAAACCTCCAAAAAGCAGTGGCTGGCTATTAACTTAACCTGTACACAAAGTTTCAGCCCTCTAGGTTCACATGGGGAGATTTTGACCCGAACGAAACTGTCAAAAAACAAGAAAAATCATGTTCTTTTTGGTATAAAAATTGTGGGTGTAAGGGTAAAAAGTCGTGACCCCCAAAAGGCACCCCCTTGATACTAACTTAAACCGAATACAAAATTTCAGCCCTCTGGGTTTATTGGGGTGACCTGTGCGAGTGGTACAAACTTCGAAAACGTCGAAAAAGCATGAAATTGTAGCTTAAAAATGAGGGGGGTGGGGGTAAAATATTGAAACCTTCAAAAAGCACAACCTAGGTATGAACTCCATCAACATACCAAATTTCAACCCTCTACGTTAATTCTGGGGGGCTGGGGACGTGTTAGATCCAGCGAAAATCGTTTTTTCCCCCTCTACTCCCTCCAAATCATCCTAAGAAGCTGAATTTTGGATATATTGTAGATAATTGACCGAAACATTATTTCCAACCGGTTTGGAAAATTTTTATTGCTTTTCCGCCCCCCACCACCCCCTTAAAGGTTGGGTCGGATCCAAAATTTCCCCAAAATTTGACCAAACTTTGATAGTATTGTTGTGCATCGGAGTGAGCCCCATTTACCAAATTTGAGCTCTTAACTTCCATAGGGGGGCGCTACACATATTAAAAGGTAGCGGGAAAATATATATATATATATATATATATATATATATATATATATATATATATATATATATATATATATATATATATATATATATCTATATATATATATATATATATATATATATATCAGACATTTTTTTTCTACATATTCGTGTTCTACGGGTCCGAAAACGGATAGCGCCCCTACTCTCGCCTCTCGCCGTTCTTATCGTATAGGCTGTATAAGTCTAATTTTTTCAAGGAAAAATTCGACTAAAAATTGTCTATAGGTGAGGCGAATTCATACACAATGTTGCGTCAGTATAAAAAGAAAGTGGGTATAAACTACATAAACTGTAATGAAGATAACATAAAATGGGGTATTTTGGACAGAGGCGCAACAACCAGGGGGGTCCGGACCCCTAAAATTACCTGGAAATTTTCCTTCAATTTATTTTATTTCTATTAAAAAGTAAAATTTTTAGTGGTTTACTAATATTTTTTATTTGAAAATCAAATTTTCGGAGACGACATTTTATTACAACATTTTCCATTGTTATTGGAGAACTGCGTTATCAAAAAATTTGATAATTTAAATTTTTGTTGGACCCCCTCTAGATATGTAGTTGTTGCGCCCCTGCTTTCCGATATAAAAAATTTAAAAAAATCGCTCAGACAAGTTGCTGAATATTTCCATGTTCCCAAATCGACCTTGCATGATAGACTCAAAGGCAAATCGCAATAAAATTCATTTAAATCCAAAATGTTTTATTCCATCCATCAAAAGTCATTCGCTGATGCAGTTATTTAGTTTAGCGAATTTTCAGATTGGAAATTCAGCTATTTTTATCTTTTTATGTCCGATTTTACTCATATGCATGACTTAATGTGATTTATATTGCAAATAAAGCACTGTCTCGATTCGCCCCACACATTGGGGCGAATCTAGACACTATATAACCAAAAAAAACAAAATGTTGCAGTACCAATTTTGATATTTTTATTACTGCCCTATATGCTCGTGATACTAAAGCATTTAAATTATTTTTTTAGAATTTTTTAGATAAACTCTAAACAATTTATTGCCAAAAAACTGAAAAAATCGTTTACATTCGCCCCAACTGACGGTATACCATCGCCTTAAAGTTCATAAAAAATTGTTGTAACTCAAAAAACTTAAAGGCTAAATTATAAAATAATAGAAAAAATATTTTAGAAACTAACCCCTAAAATACTTTAAAAATTTGAGCGAAGTGGGACTAGCAGTAAATAAGATACTGACATTCAATTGGATTTCATGGTAGCGCCGTGGATACTATTACTCCGAATGCAATGAAATTTGTAGGGAACTATCTAGGAACCAGACCGCATAATTTCTGACAATTTCATAAAAAAAGAATTGAATAGTTCAGAAGTTATGGCACTTGGTGTAATTTAGTATATTAATGGAAATATCATGGTAGCGGCGTAGCTACCATTACTCCGATTTCGATTAAATTCATAGGGGACCATCTAGAAACCAAACTGCATAATTTTTGAAAATTTCATTAAAAACAATTGAATAGTTCAGGAGTTATGCCACTTAGTGAAAACTGGCGACCTACAGACAGACGGACGGACGGACAGACACCGCACGAAAATTGTTCAAGAAGCTCTAAAACGTAAAATGTGCGTAAATAATTTTATTTTGGAGGGAAAAAATTTTTTATTTTTCAAAAGTGATCACAATGCTTTCGCTACTTTCGTAGTCTCGAAAGCAAAATGGTACAAAACATTTCATTGTAGGTAAACACGATAAAAATGAAACAAAAATTCGTATTGGTAAATTTAACTGATAAAGAATTTAGGTTAAATTGCTAGGCAACAAATTTTCGTTAGACAAACCTAAATTTATTCGAGAAAATGCAAACCTTTCGTGTAATAATAAGTGATTATTTAGTATTTAAAATAAGTAGATAATTTTGCTTCCTAAAATTCTTATATTTTTGTCCAGTTTGCTTTGCCTTGAATGCTGCTAGATTTTTCTTTAAATATTTCGGATTTAGTTGAATAATTTTCTTCAAAATCTTCGAGAAATAATGCTACATTTTTCTGTAAAGGTTAATAACTCATTAAAAATTTGATTTTAATTTTATTTATTCAGTGTTATACGTATGCGCAATACTTACCAGAATTATTCTCTCTCAATCAAATAACAATAATATTTAATAAATTGTTTTAAAATCTAAATTACAAGAAAAATTGACGGTTTTTAAGGTTATAAAAATATTCAGTTCACTGTATGTACCTATATACAGTTTTGTATATAGGTACATATTTACATAACACAATCTAAGCTTCTTAAAAATAAATTAAAAAGTTGCTTTTTAAACATGTAAAATGTATCCAAAAAATGGTTCCCGATCTATTTCAATATTTTTTATATTATTAGCTTTCATATTTGAAAGCTAAAATAGAAAATTAAGTGCTTAGTAATAAATTTAAAGATGTCTCTAAACTAACTGACAATAAATATGCGTAATGTAAACTTCGCTTTATAACAAAAATAAAACTTGTCATATATGTAGTAATATTTATCTGTTATGTTGGTATAAACTAAAGTGTTGTTTACCTATGTACCGTGCAAGTGAGATAGGAAATATATACAACGGATTTATATAAAAAGAAATAAAAGATACATATTTATAATATAATAAAGGGCGCAGAATTTTTTTTTTACTGGGGTGTCCATTTTATCAGCTTATTTTTCAGTATTTTTAGATTGAATATTAAAATTAGCCGTTAATATGATAATCTGAACTATAAAATGTCGATCTGAGATGATAAATTCCATTAATAGTTTTCTTTTTTGGCTATTATTTTTCGGCTTTTCGACCCCACATAATTTTTCCGTCCCTGGTATTTCAATAAGTAATAATAATAATGTGAATAATCATTTGGTCACACAACGAAATTATTATATCGTCGAAGAAAGCCGAGGTTCGACGATATAAAAATTGCATCAAATTGATGATAAAAAAAAAATTAATTGGAAAGAGGAAGACACACATGCATAACGTATAAAGAATATCAATATAAAATCAAACATTTAATAAGTTCATATTCCCACAAAAATGGAAAAAGACTATGCATGTATGTATTGCCTGTACAAAATTAGAATATGTATATGTAATAATACAACACAAATAAAATGTAAGGTATGTATGTATAACTGAAAAACTTTAAAATAAATAAATTGCTTGACCTTGAAAACGAATGTAAGAAACTGAAGTTTCTCATGGTACGTATTTTCAAACTGATACGGAGAAAAAGGCAGACACGTGTATTAAATAAAAAAAATTCTCAGGAAGTAGGTACCACAAAGGTAGGTACTTACAAGCTTAAACATTTCTGTTGTAAACAAAATTTAATTGGTTTTATATTCTTGCAAAACTATTTAAGTATTTACCGACCATGAGAACTAAAAAATATTTCTGGTCAAAAAGTTTTTAATTGTTTTTTTTTTCTAGAAAAAATTATGGATAAATAATTGTAAATAAAAAATTCTTTAAATTTTACGAAATAAAGGAAAACTTACATACTTGTTTTTTGAATTTGATAAATTTTAATATTAGAGAATTATTAAAAATTAAAAAGTTTTAATTGATTTGAATGTTATTACAGATAATAGTATTAACAAATTGAAAAATAATTCTATGCCATTATAATAGGCAATAAAATAAAACATTTTTATCAAATAAATTTCTTTCAAAAGTATGAAAAATTAAGTTAAATTTTGTATTTGTAAAATAATATTGTAGTTTACAAAGTAGATTCAAATTTAAATAAACTTTTGAAGTAGGAAAAATCCTTTTAAGTTTAACAACTAAACTTTATTTAAGTTACCCTTCTTTACGGTCAGAAAATTAGTCAAATGAAAATACATATGTGTTGAAAAAAAAAAAATAAAGAATCATTTTGGATTCAAAGTTAAATATTCTTTTATACATGATAAAGATAAAATTAAAGTATGTTCGGTATGTTCCATGATCTACGCTAATATATCATAGAACATTAAAAAAGAGTTGAAAACAAACGAAAATAACTTGTAATTTAATGAAAATTCTCAATTCACTGGGTGACTGATGTCCCATTATGTTTTAAAAATGTATCCTTCGGACTTAAAATTGGAATTACAAGTGTTAGAAAATTCATTAAATTTCGTAATGCAATTTACAAGTAAGTACCCAGAAATTACTTAAAAATTGTAAAAAAGCTACAGTAATTATAAGTCATTATAGTTATAAATTAAAAATATGTCCGCAGGTAGTGGTACATATTGTACAAAATGAATACAAATACATACATAATATTTTCTTTTTCAACTAAAGTAGACAAAACAAGTTGACACAGACTTTTGTGAAATTATATGAACAAGTGAATTGTTTTCTAATTGCGAACATACATATACATATAAGACAGATAAAAAATATTTTTATTTTTATAAAATAATTCTATCAAACATTTTAGCAAATGAAAATTTCAATTCAACTGAATGAAAACTTGTAAATCTCGACAATCCAGCAAAATGTAATCTTAAATGTAAAGCATTGGAATGTCGAATAATTTAAGTTATAGAAAAATTTCACCTTTAGTGATAAAAAATTGTCAATTTTGGTAAATAATTAGTCGTTATTAGGAAAAATCGTCAACTTTCACAACAAAAGGACAAAGAATTTGATAATAATTTCGATACATGTAGTTATTCTTAGTAGAGTATCGAATTTTAAATACATAAAATCGTTAAATAGACCGTTATGTTAAATTTTTGTATATTACGTATCAAATTTTTTAATACTACGGGCGAGCATTTTTTCGCTTCACGCCGAAAAAATTGTAAATATATCAATATTTTAAATTGTAAACTGAAGAACTGGTTGGCGTATTAATATTGCCATAACCGTAACTTGTGAAAAATGATAAAATTGATAAATGCTCTAATAGGCAAATTGTAAAATGCAGGGCTAAGGTTACACCGGTTAACATTTTTTGAAAAATAATGAGTGCTGTAAGCGAGCAATTATTTCAATTTCATATGAAATAAATATTTAAAATGGCGGGCTAACAATTATGCCACAACCTAAATTTATAAAAATAACAAATACAATAAACGCCCCAATAAGCAACTTATTTAAATATTGTAATTGCCGGGCTAATGATGCTCCAGGCTGTAATTGGAAATAATAAGTGCATTGGATAAGCAGTTTATTCCTTCAAATGGTGAATCCCTTCAAATTGGCGGGCCTCTAGTGAGTGCCTCAAACCGAAATTCACAAAAAATACACAATAAATAATAAATAATGAAAAATGAAAAACGGCTCTTATTAGCAACTCATTTGAATTTTAAATTTACAAATGACCGGGCAAATAATAACGCTCCTGGCTATGATTGAAAAACAAAAGGTGCCTTGTACATATGAGCAATTTATTTAATTACATACAGGGGATGTTTACCAATATTTAACCCATCAACGACGGATGGTAATATGGTACAACTTATAAACTAAAGTCAAAATAGGTAATAATTTCAAGGACGAAACCGTGAAAATAAGTCAATGTTGGTCAAAAATAGTGTCAAAATAGGTTACGTAAAGACCGGGAAAATTTTGACATAATCGGGTATTGGGTCAATGTTTAGAAAATTTCCCACGTTATTTGGGAAATAAATGGACGGAAAGGGAATAACCCTTTAACGCCCAATACGGGGGAGGACCCTTTGGGTTCCGATTTGGTTCGGTCTTACGTGCCGCACGCGGCATGTTGTGACTAATGTGGTAATAGGATTGAAAATCGCTAAGTTCAAATTTGTCACTTACAGATAGATTTATGACAGACTGGACGTAACCCGATGAAGTATCATCGTTTCCATTAAATGTAAGTGTTAAATTAGACTCGATAAGATTCTCGATGGTGTTAACTAAATTATGAATCACCATGTTGTATAAATGTTTGCTACTGATATCCGTAATATAAGGTGATTCTAGTGTAACTGTTGTTGCAACATTAACGGGTTTACTGCAACATGTTAAATTTGAGGTAACATCAATAACTATTGGTACTGTATTATCATTACTTTGATCAACTAGAGGGGTAGTATCAACACATAAACTTAAATTGATAGTTATTTCGTCAGAAACGTTAACGGACGGACAGTTAACTGTATCGATTGACAAAATATTATTATTAAATTCAGTTTCGTTAGAAACAGTAACTTCTGAAGAAAAACACGATATATTACTATTAGAAACTGAAATATTCACGGTATTCGATTCATTTACTGTACAATTTAAATTTTCAGGCAGGTTACTATTGTCATTAATATTTTCTGTAAAGTGCCCGGTGGCACTCAAAGGGTTGAAATTGTCTGGGGTCAATGTACTACTAAATATTTCAGAGCTATTTATAAATTCATCTTTAACCGAAGATTTATTGTCAGAATTTCGTAAATTATTATCAAACTCTGTATCAATATTGTTTATTTTTAAATTTTGAGCATCAATTGAATTCAAATTTTCTTCTTCCTTAACGGAAATATTCAATTCTGACTTATTTAATTCTAAATCAAATTCGTCATGTTTAGGGTTAATCTTATCAAAACATTCATCAAACTTAGAATCGATATTATCACTAAAGTTTCTAATTTCAGATTTTAAAGCATTCAAATACGATTTCAATTCCTTATTGTTTTGGTCAAGTTTTGTATTAAAATTATCACTCAACTCCTTATTGTTTTGGTCAAGTTTTGTATTAAAATTATTAATCAACTCCTTATTGCTTTGATCTGACTTATTATTTTGTTCTTCAAACTTAGATAGCACAATTTGTTGAAAAGAAAGTAATGCACTTACAATGTCAGAAATAGCTGCGTTTGTAAGGCTTCTCGAATCGTTGAATGCGTCACCCGCCGACTGGTTAGACATAGAAATTGATGTTCCTTCGCCTGAATAAGTACGTACAGATGGTGCGGCGTTCGACATTCCAGCCATTCCGGAACTCGGTGACGAAGTTGCAGGAATCAACACTTCCTTGGAGTCGATATAATGTCGTTCTGCGTCAATTGCGTATAGAACCATTGTTGACGGTGATTGTTTACCACACCAGTTCCACAAAAAAGTTCAACAATAGGAACATAGAGTTTTGTTTGTTTCCACAATAAAAGTCACTCAAAGTTTTTAATTTGTTGACACAAACACTTTTTCCTCGCCTCGGATGTCATTTGTAATGCAAGGGCGTTTCTTGCACGTATTTATAACTAGATTTTGGCGCCGAAAAAACTCGATATATTGTTGTTTTAATTGTTGGATGCCATTAATTAAATTTGTCCCTGTTTCGTGGGTTACTATGTGAGGAATAATCCACCGGAGACCAGCATTACGCGTGGCGGTTTGTGTCGACAGTTTTTCGTTGGTAAAATAGTTCGTCAGTAGATGGTTAAATTGGTATTTTAAATAATAAATGTTTATTTCTTTTTAATATTTAATGTTTATTATTATTTAAGGCACTTTTATATTTTAAATGTTTACAAAAATATTTTACAAAAATTTAATTTAAATATTGTTTAAATTTTTTAATAAAGAAAATTGTGACTCACATAAAAAATACGTCTGAACCAACCTAAGGTCAGTTTGTGAGTGTCTGATGCACGAAGCATCGTATATCAGGTTCACCGTTGTTCGTTGGTCGTTCTGGTATCACGTCCTGTGTTAAAAACTACTTAATTCGGGGAATCACAAAATGAAACATCGGTGTAAGAAACCAACATGTCGGAATAATAATGGCGGCCTTACATAGTTCACGTTACGGCCGCTAGTTGGCGCCATCAAACACATAACCTGGGGTTTGAACCCATGATAAGTATAAAAAATTGACAAATTACGCGGCGGCAATCAACACTACTTTAGTGTAAATTCGATTGCCTAAAGTTCTCGGCTTACGCCCACTACTGTTACACCATCCACAACTGACTACAAAGCTTTAAATTTCCAAATAAACAAACTGAGTTTTGACAGATCAAAAAAACTACTACATATTTATCTCTCTTTAAATTATAATAATAACAATAAAACCACTGATGATAATGATGATGAAGATCATTGATACCTTTAATAAAATTTAACTGAATAAATAAAAAACATTTTAATATTGAATTCTTAAATAAACTATTCTATCTAAACTAACCTTTCTTTTTCCTGTTTGTCCCCATTTATATTTTTAATTTTCAAATTATTTAATTATCAAGTTTTACTTCGCAAATATAGCAAATACTTCTACTAACTCAATCTGAATACAAAATTTCAGCTCTCTAGGTTTATTTGGGTGACTTGTGCGAGTTGTACAAACTTCGAAAACGTCAAAAAAGCATGAAATTATAGCTTAAAGATGGTACGGGTGGGGGTAAAATATTAAAACCTCCAAAAAGCGGACCCTAGGTACGAACTTTATCAACATACCAACCAACCCTTTAAGTTAATCCTGAGGGACTGTGGGTGCGTAAGGTCGAGCAAAAATAATTTTTGCCTCCTCTACTCGCGCCAAATCATCCTAAGAAGCTGAATTTTGGATATATTGTAGGTAATTGACCAAAAGATTATTTCCAACCGGTCTAGAAAAGTTTTATTGTTTTGTTGCCCCCCGCCACCCCCCTAAATGTTTGGGTCGGATCCAAAATATAGCCAAAATTTCACCCCACTTTGATAGCATCTGCCTTGAAAATGAGCCCCACTTACCAAATTTCACTCTTAACTTCCACAGGGGACCCTACACATATTAAAAAGCAGCGGGAATATATATATATATATATATATATATATATATATATATATATATATATATATATATATATATATATATATATACGCCATTATATTATTATATTATTATATAATATATACACGAACAAAAATGTCTGATTATATATATATATATATATATATATATATATATATATATATATATATATATATATATATATATATATATATATATATATAGTTTCAGCGTGTGTGTGCTAAACAAACGTGATACAAATCTCAGATATATTATGTATTGGTATCGATACAGATCTCACCGTGTATAGGACCCGTTACTCTTATAACAAATGTAATAAATATTAGGTAAATCAAAAAATGTTATGTTATTAAAGTCACTTCTTATTTATAAAATATGAATTTTGGATTTTTTGGAAATAAAAAATACCTCCAAAAATGCCTTGCAGTTCACTGTTTAAGGTCCTTCTTTAATATTAAAAAAAAAAAACACAAAGGATATTGGCAGATAAGCATGAGTAGGAATGCCGTTTTACGAATTTTGTTAGTTTTTTCTGCTAACTGCTATCGACATAAAATTGAAATTTACTGAGATTCAGCCCTTAAAAACTTGATGGGTAAAGGGATTTGGCTGAATTTTTTATGTTTCAAATACCTCTATAGTACCTATGTCTTACAAAAAATTGTCAGCTTCAAAAAAAATATGACCCCCCCCCAAAAAAAAAAATAAAAAATTGTTTAATTTCTTAATATTTTTTTCCATCACCTTGTAGCTATGGTGCAATTACCAAAATTCTTTGCCAGCTTCATTCTACAATCCCTACAAAATATATTTTTTTCAGAATTATTTTCGGGGTGGGCATATTTAAAAAAAATATGTGTCGAAAAAATTTTTTTAGAGATACAGGTGTACGCATCCGGGTACTCAGTCGATAGGAAATCGTTTGCGAATTTTGAATATGTTTATAAAAACATTTGTGACTGGCTAGTTTTCAAGAAAAGAAAGTAGTCGGATTATAATTTTCAAACTCCTCGATTAGCCGGACACTTATCATCAGTTTTGAAACCCCCAAAATGACAATCCGCCTGTAGCCTTTTAATCACATTTAGATATCTTAAAGATACCGAATATGTAGCGGAAAATTCGATTGCCGTGATGGGGCCCCACTGCTTACGGCGTTTTTTTCTTATTTATGAGAAAAATTAAGTGTATAATTATAGTTAGAAAATACATTGTTCATTGTATTTCTGTTATAAACTCTAGAAACTTTTGTTCAGTTGACATATTTTCGTATTACATCAAGCCTATATTTCATTATTGTTTATAAAAGTTGTTTTAAAATTGGTCTCAATTCAATCATTTTAAGTATAATTGTACGAAATTTTCTCAATTCTTCATTTGGAGTCCCAACTATGGGGGCTAATTTTGCCCCTTAAAAATATTTGCCGCAGACAAAAGGAAATGTTTATTCATATTTATGAAGAAAGATATATTTAAAGTTTGTATTCACAGCTAAAAATTGGATGAGGGGAGCTCCTAAAAACGATTTTCTTGTAAGTACTGCGTTTTCTTACAGATGAAAAAAGACTTTTTGAAATTTATATAGGTATTTATTGGTTGTTTTACAAGAACTGAAGTCAATTTAAAGATATGGTCAAATAGCTAAATAAGAAAATGGTAATACAGAAGATTCAAAACTTTGAACCTACATGTACCATCAGTAGACTAACGATGTATTAAATTAGTCTTAAAAAGCATGCCCTATTTAAAAAAAAAAATTGTAGAAATTAAGTAAGATTTGAATAAGTTTATCTGAGATATAGTTAGTTACTTAAAACTTCATAAAAAATGAATTTTTTAAAAAATCTGCTAACAATACTAATTCTATATAAAAATTAACTTTTAACACATGTAAAAAAAAATAATCCGATCTATATGTAACTAAAGGAAGCTTTTTTTGTAGAGATTACATCACTAGGAATAGCCACTTAATTTTCTGATAAGATATTTAAGATTTACAATTGAGAAAAAAGGTATTAATTTATCACATGACGTATGTGACATCTAAATTCACGACTTAGCCTCCAGGCTCCAGGTGTCCCCGAAATGGAAATATTAGCCGTAATAAATTTATGTACATCCTGAGGGCAAACAAATATGTAAAATTTAGCTTTTATAATACTGTGGTATCAGCTCTCCGACTACCCGCAGCATTTGATTAAAGGCAAAGTTATTGTTGTTAATGTACAGACACAAACGTAAATGCACTTTATTTTCAAGTTTTGTTAAGTAAAATGCAAAACCATGACCGTGTGTTTATCTGTATCTTCGGTATCGACATGTCCACATGATACTGATTCAATTTGTACATAACCGGTTTGCTGAAACTATAAATATTAACTAGATGTACTCGTATAAATCAGAACTAAAACGTACCCTAGTATGATTAGTATCTAGAAAGAAACATAATATGGTTATCTAAAAATTAATGAAATATGCTATTGTTATATTCAATATTCAAAATACTTTCACCATAGTTAAACAACACTTTTAATTAAAAGGACCCGTCCGGATAAGATAGGTGAATCTGCCTAAGGTCCAACCTGGGTCGAAGGTGCTATGGTAGGGTTCACCCTTGAAGATGTATTCCATAGCTGGAATATTAGGTCAAGGTTGCTTTGAATTTTCGAGTTATACCAAAATGATCAATCTTGGATTTTTCCCGATTTTCCACTTTCCTTCTCCCCAAGTGCGTAAGTATTATATATATATATATATATATATATATATATATATATATATATATATATATATATATGCATGTAGGGTTCTAAGAGCTCCATAAGACAGAACAAAACAAGGTGTTTAAAAGAAGATATTTGCAAAAATTTCCAAATTACCTATAAAAACACACAAAACGCGACCTTGGACCAAAATGAGACATAGATTTTTGAAATCTACGCCTTTGAGTTAGTAAATATATGTCTAAAAATATTTCGCAAAATTAGGCCTATTAGGGCTAATTTAAGGATTTAAATACAGGGGGCTCCAGTGACACTCGGTGTTGCAGCCGCCTTAATGGGCTTGTTTGGCCATAAAATATGGCGACGCCTTCCTCTCACCCTTAAAAAAAGCAAACGTGTGCGATTAAGGCTCATTACCAGAGTTTTTTTCAGGATGAAAAGGTTTCACAAAAAAGTACACTGAAAAGTTAAACATAAGTTATTGCGAATTCTTATCGCAATTATTGAACAGTTTTGTTAAGGGCACATGCTTCTGAAGGTTCCTTACCATCAACTTATCTTTACACTCATATGATTAGAACCCTATCAAAAATCCCTAAACGAGTGTATTAATGTGTTTTTAGTTGAACTGTTACTGAAGTAGTCATTTACAACCAGTTACTCAACATTTTTGTGCTGACTGTGATATCCTGATCAAAATCGACCCCTTGTTAGATGATAGATAGCAGCAACTACATGTGAGCCGATTAAAAAAAAATGTTTATTGTATCATTAGAATCCTTACGTTACTCTGAGTAATATAGGTTAGGTGACGTCGTAGACAGAAATGCTCTGCCACTAGAAAGCATGGAAAAACGTGTGAAACAATTTAGTTGGGGGAGATATTGTTAAAATTCTTCCTTTACTCTGACAAACATAGGCTAGGTGACACGTAATATAGCTTCGAATTGGTAAAAAAATATCAAAAAATATCTGGGAATGTTGAGGCAAACTAGCTTTGTGTTTTCGAGTTGTATCAGGGCAAATGCTCTATAAATTCAAGGAGCTCTAGACACGCGGCTTGACAGTCATTTTAAAGGCTTCATCCAGCTATAGGAAATCACAAAGACTTCCTGTCATTTTAAGTAAAAGCACGTGTGCTATGCGTGATAAAATCTCATAACCAGTGTTTCGTGCTGGACAGGTCTTGCAAAACATCAAAAATTAAAAAAAAAACACGCTCACTTGGTACTCGCCCTACCTCCTGGACAATGGCATGGATCGTTAAGTGTGGATAAAGATAAGTTGGAGGTAAGGAACCTTAAGAAGCATGTGCCCTTAACAAAACTGTTCAACAACTGCGGTAAGAATCCAAAGATAACTTGTATTTAACTTTTCAGTTTACCTTTTTGTGACGGAAGTCATGATGTTTGATTTATGGTATTTTGTGAGACCTTTCCATATTGAGGTCGTGATATTTTATGGCTGAACAAGCCCACTAAGGCGGCTGCAACACCGAGTGTCACTAGAGCCCCTTATATTTAAATCCTTAAATTAGCTCTACTTGGCCCAATTTTGCGAAATATTTTTAGACATATATTTACTAACTCAGAGGCATAGATTTCAAAAATCGATGTTTCATTTTGGTCCAAGGACGCGTTTTGTGTGTTTTTACAGGTCATTTAGAAATTTTTGTAAATATCTTCTTCTAAACACCGTGTTTTGAAGAGCTGCATGCACTGTTTTATGGAGCTCTTAGAACCCTACACGCATATATATATGTGTATATATATATATATATATATATATATATATATATATATATATATATATATATATATATATATATAGTACTTATGCACTTGGGGGAAAGGAAAGTGGAAAATCGGGAAAAGTCCAAAATTGAACATTTTGGTACAACTCGAAAACGCAAAGCAACCTTGACCTAATATTGCAGCTATAGAATACATGTACAAGGGCGAACCCTACCATGGTACCCCTGACCCAGGTTGGACCATAGGCAGATTCACCTATCTTATCCGGAGGGGTCCTTTAATTAAAATATTTTTCTATAAAATTAACTAATTTTGAAGTCTCTCACCGAACATGACATAGTAACTTTATTTACGATGGCCAAGGACAAAAATCAGCACAAAACAGTGACAAATTTTTTACTGAGAGTTTTCGTGTTCAGGACATTTTTAACGTTAAAACAAGACTGATTTTTGTAATATTTGGAAGACACTGTGAAAACATTTAAGGTGTGAAAAATTCGTGAAAAATTATTATAATGTTAGTTAATAAAGTAAGAAAATTTTTGGTTTATTTTTCATGAGAAAATACGTATGTTTGGGGATACTTTGAACTTAATAATCCCATAATTTTCGAATTATTTCTATGATGTTCTGTAGAAAACGAGAGAAATTCATGTTTTTGTAAACATTTTGAAACTGATTTTCTTCACATTATCGATATTTTTTCTTAAAGAGGACAATTTGTAGGTACTATTTAAACTTCTATTTTCAATTATTGTAGCATTATTACTTTCATTATATTTGGGGAGATCAGGGATTAAATTTGATAATTGTAACTGATGTGTTTTTGAACATTTAATCTCCAGCACTTGTAAACAACTCCTTGAGTTACAAAAAAGTAGAATCTATAAAAATTCTACAAGATCTTCCATAAATTCTTTTTTAGAACACGTGGAGTCAGATTATAAGTTTAGTTTCAATTGTTATTTTCAAATAATAATTGTATGTTAATTAATTTATAAAATTTAACATTTTAATTGTTAAACGGGAGTTTCGTAAGACAATTTACTGCTATCACAGTAACAATTTAGTAGGCGTGGCTTATACTGTTAGGCATTTTTTTTGGTGAAACATACTGCTATCACAGTTGATTGTTATGACTGTTACTGTTATAATTAGAATTTTTTCTACTTTTGTGATCGCAGTAAAATTTTATTGCATTAAAAAGGGCGGAATTTATAAAAAGAAATGGGTTCTTGGAAGAAAAGCTTATAAATATAATCCAATTGTACCATAAAAAATGGGTGTTTGTGAGGCACAAAATCATCTGACTATAAAAATAATATAAAAAGAAAAAATATATATTTGAATAAATATCGTGAAAAAATTAAATTTGACAAAAGAAATGTACAAATGAATTCTTTGTTTAGTAATCAAATGTGCAACCTGAAAATTTTATGGAGATTAGCTGTTTTTCTTAACTTAAAAATATTAAGAGTATTGTATATGAACTTTTTTATGGAATTCTAAAAATTTTGCGTAGGGTAATCGTATGAAATTTTGGAAATCATCTACCGTTAATAATTTGGTTAATAAATTATTTTCTATGTCAAAAGGAACCTGTTCAAGAACGGTGCTTTCATCTAATGTCTTTTTCTCTACTATATTTTCTTTTAAATATTTTTTTTTATTAATTAATGAACATACTAAAATGCAATTTAATAATTATTTTTATTTGGCGCCATTTTAAAATAAAACTACTGTTAACAAACACTATTAAATATTGTGAATCATCATATAACAGTAACACTATGACAGTAGCAACATCCCCCATCTAACAATTCTACTGTTATAGCAGTCTACTGCCATGTGAAACTAGCCCTTTACTATAATAGTAACTTATTGTTGCTAGGAAATTACAGTTTTAAAATGAACTAACGGTTCAAAACAATATTGTCACAGTTTCAAAAATAAAAGTGGTATATTGCAAAGTAAAGTATTTGTTTATTATTTCCAAATATTTATATAACAAAGTTAACAGTTTGAAATTAAAATTGGAAGCTGGGGAAATTTTCAATTTTCCTTACAATATAAACCATTTGATTTTCGATATTAAAATCACGCCACATTATATTAGCTGATCAGAAAATTTGACGCTTAATTAAAATCAGTAACATTAAACATTTATTAGGGTCTCTCAAAATATGTGTTATCAGTATTTTAATTTCAATGTTCACTAGTAATATTATAAATGTGAAAATGAGTTTGTTTGAGATTCTTTCACGCCTCAATCGTTTAACCAACCTTTCAGCTTCGCACAGAGATAGTTTGGGGAATAGAGAATGTTATAGTTTATTTTTCACTCTGAGAAAATATTTTATTTCTGTGAGAAATTCCCAAGAAAAAAATAATAGTTCTCAATTCTCACACGATGTGAGTATACTCTGCACGATCTGATATCATAATTTCAAATACCACTCGAGTGAAGCTACGAGTAAGTGCTAGTATTACATAAAAAATAAATAACGGCTAAAATCAAACACATACAGATTTTTTTGAGCGCAAGCATTAAGAACAGTTTTAGACGATGATTTTACTTTTACCAGTTATTCAAAAATTGTTTTAGAACGATGTGTGTGACGATATCCTTTCAGAAAAATATCCATCGACTTCTAGGAACGCCCACAAAAAAAAAATGGTTCTCGCTATAAGCAAATCGTTCAAAATCGTCCTATTGGAACAATGTGTATGACAACCTTAATTATACAACTTTACAAGGAAGGTACCTAATAATTTTCACTCTGATTCTATTAAAAGGTAAGCTGAATGCGCACTTTTCAAACATCAGTGAAATAGTTATACTGCGAAAAAAGTTACTTCTTATCCTAATAGTAGGCTAAATCCAGGCCATAAAATATGTATTACCTACATTAAAAGTAAAAATTAACGAGAACTGCAACAAAAACAAAATTGACCTAAATAGTGACTGATAAAAGTATAGCTGTGTGCGCAATTTTCTCTTTTGTTTCTTTAGCTTTTTGTTATTTCGTAAATTTATGTTCAATGTAAAAAAAAGGAAAAACAAAAAAAATATCGAAATTAAAACGACGTTTGTCACGTTTCACACTAAATTATGACTCGTATACTTTTTTTTTCTTTTTTTCCCTCCTTCTATGGTGAAGATAGAAATTTTATTAGGAAAAGAATATTCTAACGTGAACAGTTTATTGGTGAAGTGACGAAAGGTAGTAAATGTATTTATAATACGTGTGCATTAAGTATAAATGTTTCAAAAGTCTTTATGTAATTTTAAACAAAGTTGTTATGCTATTTTTAAATTTTGAGTACTTTGAATGTGTTTTCTACAAACTCCTTGTCTACAGCAAACCTAGCCTGCCTAATCTTTTAGGATTCCTTACCTCAAACGGAGAAACGTAACACTTATAAGATAACTCCCCTGTTTGTCTGTTCGTCTGTGGCAGACAGACACGAGATAACTCTTATTCTCGAAAACTATATGTAACGTAGGAACTTTTAAATTTGGCATAATGTTAGGTCCAGGGCCAGCGAGAGGGTAGGGCAGGTGGGGAAATTTTCCGGGAGCCCAAGTCTAAAAAGGGGGCCCGCAGTCTTATTTAGGGGCCTGGGGAGTTTCGTCAGTACAAGCAGGTACAGGAATGGAACTCTTATTGATCACAAAATATGAGAATAACTTTACTTTCTAACTAAACTAAACTTTTCTGTAACGAGCCAGCTTTCGAATAATCAACTCATAGTCAGCCTTCAGGTTTAACACAATTGCTTTATCCTATCTATTAGTCGAACTACCAAAAGAATTAGTGCGCTTGCCTACTTAGCTGGTCAGTATTTTAACCCAAAATTTTTTTTGAGATTCCTACTTAAAAGTTTTTACACTTACATACCTGACTCCCTGATACGTACCTGATCATACATACTAACATGTGTACATACCTGATCTTTTATACCTAAATAATTTTTAAATCAAAAAAATCTATTTAGGATACAAAACAATCAATTTTAAAATTTTAGTTTCTTAAATATTTTCAAAAAAGTGTCTGTAAGATTGATTATTGAAGGTTAGCATTACCTACCAAGATAATTATTATATCTAAGGTAGTTGGTAAATAGTCCATAATACTGTTAGTTCCATACATGGTTACTTTGATACGGGCAGTACACCGTTAATAATAGTGTTAATAATTTTGAAATATTATTGGTATTACTAATAGTGTACATACCACCTTGTAAGTAATAAGAAAAAGTAAAAAGTAAACACAATTTTTAATAATTTACATTGACTATTCTTAAATGGCTTTAACTTAGGAAAACTTTTTTTTATTATTAACAAGAAGAAAACATACGCACAAAATTTTCCTTCAAATGATAAAACTTTAAACATAATTGAAAAATTTAAATCAAGAAAATTTTCAAAACAAAAGAAGAAACACAGATTAAACCGCACTAACCAGATTTTAAAAATTCATTATCTTAAATGGGAAAAAGTTCTAGTATTCCGAAAAGAGATTTTTATTACATCAGTTAGTCAGTACACTTAAATATTAAAAGATTGTATTCCCGAAATTAACAATACTATAAACATTTATTTTTAATCATTAAAAGAAATCGCGGGAGGTATTCACGTTATTGCAATAATAATTATTGTTACTGATAAAAAAATTTTTGCAGTAATCTAAACTTCTAATTAATGATGATTTTACCACTGTTTACGCCTAATAAAATTGACTAAAATGATCTCCAATGAACATAGGAAAATATCAATAAAACAATATCTTTTGAATTTCTCAGACATATTTCGGATTTCTTACAATTCCTCTACAAGTGAGCTGCATAACAGAGATTTCATAAGTAATAAAATACCCCTGTCGCAGCATCCTGCATAACATAGCGAATTTCCGTTTATAAAAGTTAGTTTTTCTTGGAAACTAGTTTACATAGCATAATAGTTTGAAGACCTTTTTTATGTGATTTTTTCTCCTCTTTCCAATAGTGTAAAAAGTTTTTACAAAAATTTTTGAATAAGAGGAAATTTTGGCAAAAAGTTAATTTTTTTAACGACAATTGCTAAAAAAGACATGTTCCAGGCATCGGACGTGTCTGGTTAACGAACTCGTCTAACGGTTTGGGACTTCCAATATTTTCACCAAATTTCGTAAACGTAAGACATTTCGTTCGAGAATTATCGCGCGGACACACACACACATATATATATATATATATATATATATATATATATATATATATATATATATATTAGCGACTATTTTTTTCGTTTTTCGGTTTCTAGGGACCTCAAAACAAATTTCTGCCATAGTCCCGGGCTCAAGTCGCGTCATGACAGTGGCTGAAATAGATGAATTCCATTCGCTAAAACTGTCAACAGTGATGTACTTATTTGAAAAATATGTATATTAGAGGTACAAATACATTCACACACATAGATATACGTATGTATACATTTTGTACTATATACGTCGTTAAATTGGTTTCATATCAATATACCTATCATCAATGACACAAATAATGCATTTAAACAAATTATCTAGTAGTGTTTCCTAGCCATGGCGTAGACGTACCCAAACTGGATCTATATTTTTTCTTTAAATAATAATAAATTTATAAACTTTATACTAACTTTTTACCGAAGTTCCCAATTTTTATGGACTAGTTTCCAAAGGATATTAGTCCATAAAAATTGAGAACTTCGGTTTAAAAGAACTTATAAATAAGAAATTTATTTTCTATAAATGTGTACATGTTTGGAAGCAGATGATTTTATTAAAAAAATCCTCAATTTGATACATTATAAGCACTAACTGGTTTATTTCGGCTTTTTCAGATTATTTTGAATAATTTTGTAGATTTATATTATTAACATTAAATACGTCTAGAAAGTATTTTTCGTCTCCAGATCAATATTTTATTTGAGGATTGTTCACTTTTTACGGCAAAAATTAAACCAATTCTATCAAAGAAATTAAATTATTCTTTATTGATTGCCATCAATTAGTAGTACTCATGTTAGTATTCATATTATGCAACTAATAAACGTTAACTTTTTTTTTTGCGTAGGTCAATCTTAAGGTCAAGAATATCCAAAACTAGCAACATGACACATATGACCGATTTAGGGAAAAAGTAAACAGGTTTAGTAATCAGTCTTATAATTTAATTACTTATTTCAAGATTTCACTTGAATTGAACTACCTGGAAACGATTCTACAATAAAATTGATAAGTAATCCGTAGATCCTCTATTAATTGAAATATATAGTTGTTTATATAATTGATTTTGTATTTTAAAAGTACCAAAAGGCTTTACTGACCAACTTTTGGTACATTCATCCTATAAAGATTTTGTTTCACGAATACATACAGATGCAGACATATTTTGACCAATATAAGTAGGTATGTATGTATATCCACATACGTAATCTCACTATTGCAGTTATATACATACATACACATTCTATAATTATACACATACAACATAGTAGTAAACACACTGAAATTATAGAAAATAAATTGACTTTTTTTTTCTTATTTTCTCAAAAACTAGCTAACCTAGAATAATAGTTCCAAAACCTTTTTTATGTCATTTTTTCCCGTCTTTGCAATGGTCTAAAAAATTTGACAAAACTTTTAAATTATAGCAAATTTCGGCCAAAAACTCATTTTCACGAAAAATGCTCAAAAAACCATGTTCCTGAGCTCCGACGTTTTTGGCTGAAGAACTCATCCAAGATTTTTGGACTTCCAACGTTGTCACCAAATTTCGTAAAACTAGCAGTTTTTCCTGAAGCGCTATCGTGCTGATACATAAATACATAAATACATATATATACATATATATATATATATATATATATATATATATATATATATATATATATATATATATATATATATATTATATATATATATATATATATAAATTTTAGTGAATGTTATTTTTGGGCTTTAGGGACCTCAAAACAAATTTCTGCCATATTTTCGGGCTGAACTTCGACTATGGCTAACACCATAATAGCTGAATTTCCAGAATTCTTTCTGGAAATTCGCTAAAAATTAAAATAAAGAAAGACATTTTTGACTAGATTAATTTAAATGTTACATTTTAATGTATCACTAGTAGACACGTCAAGAAAACTAAAAAAATTGTTATTATAGAATTCGTATTGTGAAACATATTGTTTCAATTGTCATCGACAACAACACAGTTAATAGCTATTTATGCAACAAGTACATAATGAAGGTCTTTATAAACGAGCCGTGTTTAATAAAAAAGAGGCGAGTTCATTAAGTCAAGTTATGTACAAGTTGCGTACAAAACTTTATATACTACTGCGAAAATTCCTAAATATCGATAATAATCGAATTTATAAACCTGGCGTCTAGACTTTAAATGAAAAAATTATTCTATATAGTTGGCATAGAAAAATTTATTATACGTTAAAGCGTGCTTTGGTTGTGATTATCTGTCGTCTGAAGTTTATAAAATACTATGACATTTTTAGAAGATTTCTCAATAAAAATTACTAATATTTAAAGAAAAGAGGAGGGAAAATTGCCTGGAATAAATATTTATAATAGTTCAAATTATGTAATTAATATTATTTATGTAAAAATTTGTAAATAGGGTATACATATCTAGTTAGTATGTTTCCTGTTTATTTTAAGATAGGAATTAAAACTAATCAGTAGGGATATTCGATATACATCGATGCATCGAATTCACTCGATTTTTACAGTACGATGCATCTAATCGATCCGATGCTTTGACAAGCTATTGATTTACTCGATGTATCGATGTATTTTCATAAAATATCGAATCAATGATAACCAGCTAATAATATTGCTGTTTCCATTCTATACTCTTACTTAAAAGTTATAAAAAGTTAAATCGGTTTGTTACGGTTAGCTGCTGTCAGCCACATAACCGGAATCTAGAAATTGATATTGGCAACGTTGGCAACACTGCATGAGTTGTGGTTCGTTCATGATTCGTTCCAGTTCGTTCTGTCCCGGTGAGCTTGGTTGGAATGATTTGAATAAAAACGTTAAATGGTTATATAATTAGTTGTGGATAGTGTTACTTTGTGAAAATCCATAATATATATGGCGAGGAACGTTTAACTTTGTCAAATTTTCACTTGAATACAGAAAAATACTTTTTCACAAACTAGTTTTCGGTTTCGTAAACCATCCTCAGGTGAATTCTGAATTCTGAATTCATAATGATTCATAATAAGAGAATATAACGTCACAGCCCGTTTCTCTTCATGCGATTTGTAGCTAAAAAATTACTTTTTTATTAATTAATTTTTTTTTAAAGTAATGGTAGTTGTATTGGGATGAATTAGCATAATAAATTGTTGTTGTTTGTTATCAATTTTCGTTAAAATTTGTTTTTATTGTTTTTATCCTTGAACATCCTTAAACACATAAACAAAAGGCGTGCGGAGAGTGCTGTTGTAACAGATGATTAAAAATTGTCGTTTGTTTGTATGGAGTATCAGGGGCTGACTAGAGTTTTGTGGTGTAATCTTAGGAAAAGTACTCGATTTTGAGAAAACATCGATGTATCTAACCGATTAATCGAAAAATATCGATGTACAATTTCGATACATTGCATCGAAAAAAACATCGATGTATTTTTTTAGTGGACACCCCTACTAATCAGGTAGACTATTCTTTATGCACTTGTGTCTCAATTACTACTTTTTATACCTCCTAACAGTGTATAAAATAGGCTTCTATGATTCAGTCGTATCTAATAAATTTTATTTTTATGAGGTAAATAAGTCTTTACACTTGAGTAAACAAAAACTGAAGTAAATTAGGACTGTCAGATTTGATACAATACTATACAGTAGGCTTAATAAAATAGGGTAACTTCAAAAATGTAAACCTTACCGTATCGATGTAGAATCATGACTTTTCTGATGCGTCTAATACAACATGATGCGCTGCTGATGCTCTCTTGAAACCTGATGCACATTAGATGTTTTTGAACGGGATATTGGCATCATTTAGCCTCTGATTTGGCTATAGATAAGACAGATAATGTAGCATGATAGATTATAGATAATATAGCAATACAGTCCTTGTATAGGTATATTATCTTTGAATTTCAACTTGAACTTACTTGAAATTGGAAATATTGAAATTATTTGAATAAAAAATATTACATACCTATTTTGAGTGCAAGATGTATTAAAACAGTTTAAACAATTTTAATGAAAGTTAAATACATTCATCTTTTTCTACAATTTGTTTTCCGGAATTATTACCTGTTGGTGTTAATACCTACATAATATGGCAAGTAGTTATAATTCTACATTATACACATGACATGCATCTTGGACACGCATCACCAAGCTTCTTGATGCATTGTTTTGGCGCATCAAATGCAAAAATGAACTTTTGATTTTTCGTCGTGATGCGTCTGATGCGTTTTTGAACTTTTGACTCTGCCTCATGCAAGCAGTGATGCATTTTTGAAGTTAGCCATACTATAGAAGTAGGCTTGATACAATACTATAGAATATAGAAGCAATATTTTTTTTAGCGAATTTCCAGAATATAAGTTCATCTATTACCGTAGCTTTCAGGACGCGACCTAAGCCAGAGACCATAACAGAAATATGTTTTGAGGTCCCCAGAATCCGAAAATGATATTCACTATATATATATATATATATATATATATATATATATATATATATATATATATATATATATATATATATATACATATATATATATATATATATATATATATATATATATATATATATACCGTATATATACCGTATATATATATATATATATATATATATATATATATATATATATACCGTATATATACCGTATATATATATATATATATATATATATATATATATATATATATATATATACGGTGGTCCAGAATTATGTACCGTAATTGCTAGTGCTGATAGGACGTTCAGAAATAATGGTACCGTTTCATATACACTTTTTTCCAAAACTCAGTAATAAGGGAGATACAACCCTGTAAAAGGGTGAAACGAAAAGCATTTTTTCCTAAATATTTTTCAAACGCTTTTGAATAACGGATTGATATTTTACTGAAACGTATTTTGCGTTAGGAGGATTAAATTTATGTAAACGCTTTTTCCACCACTTATGATCAACTGGTGGTTTTGAGTATTAGGTGTGAGTTATCACGTCTTTTCTTTCTTAATTTGCAGTAATTTAAGCAAAATTGTTAACGATATGATTCCTCAGACAATTCCACGCAAAAAAGGTATACTTGTTACATTTCGATAAATAATACCGTTTTCGAGCAATTTAAAGTAGAAGTATCTATTCCCAAATTATCCCCTAATCATAAGTGATGGAATAATTGGTACCACAAGTTTAATTATCCTGATGTTCATATGCATCCCTAAAATATGAATCCATTATTCAAAAGCACCTACAAAATTGAAAAAAAAAGAAATCAGTTTCGTTCCACCCCTCCACCTTTTTCCCCTCTACTTTATCTCACTGATTATTGAGTTTTGGAAAAAAATGTAAATGAAAAGCTACCATTATTTTTGAACGTACTATCAGCTCCAGCAGTTACGATACATAATTCTGGACTACCTCGTATATATATATATATATATATATATATATATATATATATATATATATATATATATATATATATATATATATATATATATATACGATAACTCTCCAACAAAACATTTAATTTTTATGAAATTTGATGAAAAGTTTGGAAATTCAAAACTCTTGAACGAGTTCGTTAGCCAGACACGTCGGATGCTTTGAAGTAGGTTTTTTGGGCATTTTTTGTCAACAAAAGGAGTTTTTTGCTAGAAATAAGCAACTTTTCATTTTTTTTTTACACTAATTGAAAGGACGAGGCAAATTACGTACAAATGTTTTTGAACCAGTATTCCTCTAGATTAATTACTTTTGGAGAAAAACTAGGAAATATATCGTTCTCCATTTCACTCGCACTCAGTCTTTTTTTTCTGTCTCATGTTTTGCGATGCTACATTCGCATTTGCTAAGGCTTTATAAGTGGCGTGTGTTGATTTTTTTAATCCAATTTATCGATTCAGCTATATTTTATTTCTCTCAGTTATATAAGTTTTTATAATATATCAATTCCATTTTTTTATAGAAAAATTATCAAGAATATTTGTTTTATGTAATATGGTTAGAATTTAGATTATGTTTACACCTTACTAAATTATTAAGAGTTTGCTACAAAGAATAAAAATTACGTTAAACCATACTAAAATAATAATATTTTTACGTAACTTTCTACCTGATTGATAATACAGTTATAATTAGAACGTATAAACACAGCATTCTAACACAGTAACGCGAATCATTTAAAAAATTTTAAATTAATAAATTAAAGACAAACATTTATATATGTGTACGAAAAGTTTTACAGTAATTCGAAAAAATGTAATGAAATTTTTACATTTTACATAAGTACTTACAACAATTGTATTAGAAAGGTAATTCAAGGGTAATTTTTTTTATTGCTTTCACTAATTATATTATTTCCTTTTAGAATTTGATTTTTTACGAAAGAAAATCTTCGTCGTCTAATTCGCTTCGAGCCAAAATTATAGCCGCGTATATCAAATGATTATTTAATATTTACAATTTATCACACATTTTACTATTATAAATGAATGGAAAATATATTAAAAAACTGAAATTAGTTTAATAAAAGCCATACATCTGCTCAGTTTACCTAAAAATATCTGAAAATAAAATATTTTTCAACAATTAACCGAGAAAAGCCATAAGAGGTAATTTTTATGATTTTTTGAAAATTTCAACATGAAATGACGTTCGACAGTAGGGTTACAAATAATTTCTTTAATGTTTATTGTTTTGTAGAATCGGGTAAATAGATATCGTAATAAGTATTGGCCTTGAAAAAATTAAACAAGTATAGAAGAAAAATACTTTTTCTTAAAGAAAAAATTAAAATTATATGCAAATGCCGTCCTGATAAACTGATATATTTGTCCACCTTTAGTGCTGTAGCCGATTTTTGTATCCACTCCAGGCAAAAGCTCATAACGAATGCATATTTTTAAAATATCCTTTTGAATTTTATTACTCAACCATAACAAATAAAATCTCCGTAAAAAAATGTAATTGACCTGTTTTTTCTCAATTTTCTAACATTAACTCTAGGGGTAGTTAACCAGAGTGGGATTGTGTCGACATTTTAATGTAAAATATAGTAATTTGAAGGTGTCGATTTTAACAATAAAAAAATTTAAGAAAGTGTTTTAGTTCTGCCAGGATTGCCAAAAAGGGACTAAAATATTTTTTGCAATTCCGGGACAAAAGTTCCTCATAATAGGGACTAAAAAATTATTTTGCTGCCGCTTTTAAGCCTATCAGCAAACGAGATTTATAGAATGGCACCAGTCGGTAAATTTAATTACAGCTTTCTAATTCAATTATTATTTAAATAGCGTTGGCAGGCAATTAATTATTATTTATAAATTAATTTAAACTTATTGTGTAGACAAAGGACAACAAAATAGATATAAATGTATGTCTTGAGGAAATTTTATTTAGAAGTAATTTTACATTTATATCTATATTACTGCAACTCGATATTTTAAATAAATGATTATTTAAGCTGGAAGATTCATTTCCATTAAGGGTTAATTCAGAAGTCGATTTCACATCCTTTTGTCCGAAAATTTGGTCTGCTATATCTTTTTTTATTATTAATTCAATTTTCAAAATACCCTTTTGCCACTGTCGAAGATTCCACACTCCATGTCGATGTTTGCCCGCGAATCTGTTAATAAAGATGCAGATGTACGCCTGAAACAATGCCCAGTGTATGAGAATCGATTCTCCAGTTTTAAAAACGCGGCTACATTTTGAGGCAGTTTGGCAAATGTGTTTTTGCCGACAGATTGAACAGCACATTTGTTATTTTTATAATTGACAAAAAATCTAAAATTATTTGTCTCATTTTTTCTTAATGCCATAATATATATTTTACAAATTTCGACAAAATTTATTTCATTTCCATCGGAGTTTTTAATAATGAATATTCTATCAATATTGTTTTTAGTATATTTTATATTAATTAAAATAGAAGAACCCATGTCAACTACACCGTTGATTGATAAATTTACTAATCCATTTCGTCGACATGCTCCAGCCACACCAAAAATTAGTGGAATCTAAAAGTGGTTTGTTATAGGTAAACATTTTTGAAACACATAAATGCTTTTGTTGGTTGCTTACTTTCGTCATTAAATATTTATCATCCGGAGCTTCTGTTAAAAATTTTTCCACTTGTGCTTTGGAAAGTATTTTAGATTTTTTGGGTGATATTTACTTGTATCTACATTGTGTTTTATATTTATTACTGCTTTTAACATTGAGTAACGTGACCATATCGTAGATGCGCCCATTGATTTTGACTTTTTATAAAAGAATGCTAGCGATACATCTTCATTATAATAATTCTCCAATTTTCTTTCAGTGTATCATGTAATAAATATTTTATATTGCTCTCGAATCGATTCGATTCTCGAATCGAATTTTCAGCTATTAAAACCACTGTCGTGACGGGACTTGAGCCCGCAACCATGATAGAAATAATTTGTTTTGTAGTCTTTAGAAGCCAAATTTTTAGTCGAATTCACAAATAGGGTAACTTATATGTAACTATTTCAGAAACAATGTTTTATTTTGAATTTAATTACCTACTGACTTTTAATGTATTCTTTAAGAAAAATAAATATATAGCATATTACAAACTATAAATCACATAAAAGTGAAAAATAATACAAATTAGTAATTTCCTATTAGTTTTCATTTTTTGAAGTTCAATAAATAGTACAGAAAGATTAATAAATTAGTCGTTTTTAGTCATTTTAAAAAAAAAAATAATCATTTTAGTCATTTAGTCGAAGGTAAAATAGTCGACTAAAAAATGACTAAATGCAAACGAAATTAGTCGACTAAACCGATTAGTCGATTAATTATTCAACATCACTAGTATATAATACACATATTAATGTGTTAAGTGCTTGCTAGACTTACAGGTTTTATGGGTGGTTTTTTTCTTTTTTTTTGTTTTTAGTAGGATAAATTTTTATAGGTATATGTTGTGACTAAGGTGGCCACCGTTTTTTGAGAAAATAAAGTAATTTTAAAATTTTGTGCAAAAAAACAAAGTACAATTAACTAAAAAAAGCACGCGTTCCCACTTTTTTGGATTTTGTAGTACAAGAAAATCCTTATAAATTCGCATTTATCAGCTTACTCCCACTTGACCACTTTAAACGAGTCAGAGTCAGATCATACGTAATTTAATAAACAATGTCGTTTTGATTCTTTTAAACTCATTTAAGATACTTATTTATTGTTAGTGATATTTGAATTATTTTCCTATCTAATAAATTGAATTCTGTAGACATGTTTTTGTAGACAAAAAAATCATTCTAGATGGCGTATATTAGACAATAGTCTGAAAAACGGACGTAGAAACTCACTGTTATTAATTATTATGTCTTGTAGTCTTTAGAAAAATTATTTTTTGAACTAAAATAAGTTAATACGAGGAAATTCTCTATGTTATGCAGATGCTGCAGCAGGAGTATTTTATTTTATCATGTAGCCTAATTAAAGACGGTTCATTTAAAAACTCCATGAAAGTAGTCAACATTATGCAATCTGTGCAGTATCTATTTATTCCATTTTTATCATAAAACTAAACTGAAGGTAAAATTTATCAATGAACTGTATTCTAAATTGAACTATTTACCGTATAGCTTTAGAAGAAGAATATCTCATCTTAGCATTATCGCTGACTATGATTATATATAATTCTACTCACATACAGGTATTATAGTACAGAGGAAGAGAGAAAGAGAGAGAAAACTTTTCCTCATACCCTACGTTCTATTTTTAGAAACTAGATTTTTCCATCAGTTAGTTTGACATTCAACCAATAACGAATACAGGGCCGGCCCTACCGAAAGCAAAACTCGGTGTAAAATCCACTTAGGAGGCTTAAAACAAATTTCGTACAACAAAATAACAATTTATTTCATTTTGTTAATTTTACGTTACACAAATTCGTATAGTAAAAGGTAGAATGAACTACACGGAAATTATTTGGCAATTTTGAATAAAAAGCAAGTCCTTATGGAGCTTGTGGTTGGTCGGTAAAGTTACCGGCACAAAATGTTTTCATTTTTAGTCGATTTTTCTCTGAAAAAATTATTATTTTATATTTATATTACTTCGGTATACTGCCGAATATATATATATATATATATATATATATATATATATATATATAAAATTTTTTTTTTCTCGCTACCTTTTGACATGTATAGGGACCCCTGTGGACGGGAGGAGCTGAAATTTGGTAAGTGAGGCTCATTTCCGATGCAGATGCACAACAATACTATCAAAGTGGTGTCAAATTTTAGACAAATTTTGGATCCGACCCAACCGATAAGGGGGTGGTGGCGGACAACAAAACAATAAAATTTTTCCAAATCGGTTGGAAATAATGTTTCGGTCAATTATCTACAACATATTCAAAATTCAGCTTCGTAAGGTGATTTGGAAGGAGCAGAGGAGGGAAAAGTATTTTGGCTGTATCTACCACGCCCACAGCCCCTCATAATTAATTTAGAACGTTAAAATTTGGTATGTTGATGAAGTTGGTACTTAGGGTTTGCTTTTCGGAGGTTTTAATATTTTACCTCCACCCCCACCATTTTAAGCTACAACTTCATGCTTTTTCGACGTCATCGAAGTTTGTACCACTCGCACAAGTCACCCAAATAAATCTATTACTTTTATTGTTCCAATAAATATGTAATCTGTGAATTTTAAAACATTCGATACAAGTATACACGTATATGTATAGGCACGTAAATATGTTGTATTTCATACAATTTATCAAATGTTATCACTTTATCAGTGTTTCATTTTCACCTTCCGGGCCAGATTCTTTCTTGCCCCAACAAGGAATCTGGCCTGGAAATGAACTCTATCTTAACAAAATAAGGCTAGAAATTGAAATTTGGTGAATTAGTGCCTGCCATTATTGTGAAGCTCTTAAGAGTAAAAACTCAAAACTGGAAAAAATTGACTTATGAGGTTTTTCTTATAAAATTGGTCTCATGCTGTTGATATTAAATAGTTCTACAACTCTTGTACGAAACTTTTTTTGTACGAAATTCAGTCGTTTTAAAAAATGCAAAAGACTGTTTTTGGCCTTCTTTGGTCACCACTTTGAGGAACTTCCCCAATGATTCAGCTATTTAAAAATAGTTCATCGAATTTTACGGATTTTTTCCTACCTTTTCCATATTTTCCCTTCCAGGTACTAATTTTGGCACGTAAAAATTTAATTAGCTTGGTCTATAAGTACTTATACAAATATTTTTAGTTTAAATTATTTAATTTTTAAAAAAAATTAAATCAGTCTTTAAGTACATGGATTTTGAAAAAAAATATTTTCATTAACACCCTTGTCATGTTGCATATCATTTGAAGAGCATTTAAATTGCTACAAAATGACACCTCTTCCAGCTTGCTAGCCATTAGAACCGCTTCTAGAGTGATTTAAAAATGAACGTTCACGTTTTTTTGGCAAGTTTTTGGAAACTTTATACAGCCATATCTCGTAAGTGGTTTCAGATAAAAATTTAAAAATTGACATTTTTCTTAGTCTTACAATTAGTACCTAGTATGAGTATAGCAAATTTTAAGAAAATCTGAAGTGGTGTGATCAAATGGGTGTGTTGAATTGACATGGAATAGGTCAACTGTGTAATATTATTCAAACATGTGTGATACCGAAACCGTGCTTTACAAATACCCTGTTATACGAGAGACACCTGTACGTATTGCTCCTTTTACGAAATATAGAATAAACCATTTTAATTTTTACTTATAGCACAAGCCATTTAAATAAATTTATGTTTTCCCTTATATTATGTGTTTATATAGGTAGATATTAATATTGTTCAAAAAGTTAATTGCTAGATAATCATATTTTATTTTATGAATCAAAAAGGAATGGAAATAAAATGTTATTTGCAAATTATTGCGAGTTTTGAGTATTTGCGGTTAATTAGGTGGCAATAATAAGATGCTTTTTTTATTTTATTTTAATTTGTAGGTTTATGTAAGTAATGCGTAGAGAAAAGTGGGATGAATTCGTAATACAGCTAAACCTTTTTTTATGCAGTGAAACAGCGACCGTATAAAAAAATCGCACCCATCTTAGACAAAAAACGATTACCAATTCGTCGCCGTTGTCAAATTTTATTCGCGTCACTGTGCTAGCTGACTAGGCTATTAAGGTAAACCGTCATATTAACACTTTGACGGTCCTAACCTATAAAGACAAAACCCCCGACGGCTACACTATTTTGACAGCTAGTACACTTTTGTGAAATTGTTAACGTTATTCGACGTGATGTGTGAGTCAGTAAGGTTTTATTTGACGTTTTAAGACGTCAGTGACCATCAAGATGTTAATAGTAATCACATATAAATTGGTTAATATACTATTGTATATTGTAGCAAGCACCGTGCAACTATCTCTAACAGTTTCTGCAATAAATTCATTTTTTGGGAGGCGGGATAAAACCCTGTAGAAATTCAAAAATGAAAAGTACAGAAAAAATGGTGTCGTGTTCAGAGATTATTGCCTAAATTTGAAATGTAAAGTCCCGGCTGGCGTAATAGCTGAATTTTTAATTTGGAAATTCACTAAAATGATGAATTTAGTTTTTTTTTTTTCAGAAAAAATAAAGATTTATTGTTGTTATCTTATCTTTTTCTTCCCTTAATAAATAGATAAAAGATAATTTCTTTTAAAAATTTAGAACTTGTACCTTGTATTGACACACCTTCAGTGAATAGTGTCACAACTTTGGCGATTAATTCTATAGCGGTAGCCATCCCTGATTAGCGGGACATCATATTTACATCCAAATTAATTGTCGGCTTCAATCATGAAGTGTCTTTGGGGTTGGATTGCTCATTCTTTTCAAAATATCACCGAGTACAGTTTTGACAATGATAAACCTGCGATAATCACTCATTGAGCAAAATGCATATTTACTTATTAAATTATAATGGTGAGTAGTACACATGTATTTTCAGCACAAACTACATTTGTCAAAATCAAAATCATTACCTTATTACTTTATTTTTTTTAAAATCTCAGATCATACATAGTAAGTAAAAATCAGTTTTTCAGTTATATGTCTTTGGTGAAACTACGAATTTTTCAATATTCTTTCAAATTTGGACACTTCAAGCGAAAATAGCATTAAGTTAATGGTGATTTTAAAAAGAAATTTCCTGTAAATATTTGGGAAAGTATATATTTTTAATGGAAATCGATGCAGAACAATTTATTTTATATTTCAAATTTAGGCAGTAAAATCACTGAATTCATAAATGTGGTATAGGTACCTACATCCTTAAGATCGCTGTTCCTCTGGCTGTACGAGCTAATATTTAAAATTAAACGTTAAAATACAACTAAGGTTTACATGGTCAGTATAAAGCAGTAAAGCTATTAAATATAAGTAAATTAAGTATTAGTTATTCAGTGAGTAAAATAACAATTTAGAATTTTCATTCAAATTTTAAATTTTGTTAACAAATTGAAAATCACAGAATGACAATATCATTTTTGGGACGGCACAGTATAGTACCTGATTCGATACAGTAACATATAGTGTACCTGGTCAGTTTATTTTATTGTGTATAGTTTTATGCCTCTTATTCGCTCAAAAAACACCGTATTTACTTGCGATCTATGAACACGCGCTATATAAACACGTAATTAGAAAAAATATATGGAAAATAATTTAAATTAATAACATGAAATTGTAATTACAAGGATAATCATAAGATACAAAAAAGTTAAAATTTTCTTATATTAGTTTTTTATTGCATTTTTCTTATATTCTCTTTTTTATTTTTATTTTTTTGTTCTAGTTCTTGATTTTCAACTTATCCTAACCATTTTATCCCCGAAGCTATGTTAAAAAAAAATTATTAAATTTTTTTTTCTTTATAAACTAACAAAGTAAATATTTTAAAAATTGTTTTATTCAATGAATGTTTCATAAGGATAATAAATCGTAAAAAATATTTTTACCTTCTATTTATATTTTTGTCTCTGAAACAGCAGATATTTATAACTTGCTTTGAAAATACAAAATAATAACGCGAACCTGTTCTTATACCACAATTTTTTTTGTTATTTCTGTAAATATGTGGTCCGTTTCAGAGGACATATTGGAAACATTCTTAAAAAGACCAGGCAAAGTTTCAAAAAAAAATTTGTGAGAGTCATAAATTCGGTAGATAATATATTATGTGACATAATTTTTTATGCATTTTTGTTAAATATTTTTAATGGAAACTTAGTCTTAAAAACTGGTCTCTATTATTCTTGTCGCCAGAAGAATCGCTCAGAAAATCTAAAACAATTTTGAGCATTCAAAATGAGGCACACTTCAAATTCATATTTATAAACAAAAAAAAAAAAAAAGACCAATTTTATTTTTATTTTAGCGAATTTCCAAAACTGGAAATTCAGCTTTTACAGTAGGTGTGATGACACAACCTACGCCCGGGATCATAACAGAAATATGTTTTGAGGTCCCCAGAATACGAAAATGATATTCACTAAAATTTATATATATATATATATATATATATATATATATATATATATATATATATATATATATATATATATATATATATATATGTGTGTCGCCACGATAACTTTCGAACGAAACGTTTAATGCTTATGAAATTTCGTATGGAGACTCAATTTTGATCTGGCTCGGCTAAGTTCTTTAGCCAGACACATCGGATGCCCAGATGTAGGTTTTTCGGGCGTTTGTTGTCAAAAAACTAAGTTTTCTGTCAGAATTAAACAACTTTTTAAATTTTTTTTTATAAAATCGGAAAGATGAGCAAAATCTAGGTATGATGAGTGTTTAAATTATTATTTTACGTAAACTAATTCCAGAGAAAAATTAAGAAATTTGTTAGAAATGGATTAAAAAATTTCCAAAAGGATATTTGTTGTCTTTTTTTATTATATGGACAAACTATCTCCATTTCAATTTTTAAAATGGTACATTTTCAAAAAGGAAGCTTTTTCAGTGATATGTAATGAAAAAATTTTTTTAAGCAAGGCAATCGACGATATACATTTGTTTCACTCCCTCACCCAGGATCCATACGTATTTCTATCTCATGTTATTTTTTTAAAAAAGCTCAAAGTTTTGTGTTCTTATGTGATGACAATTTGAAATTGATATGTGGCCATTTCCACAATATATAAAGCGTAAAGTGTAAGGAATATTTTATGTAATATTCCTTATGTAATTTAATTCATTTTTTGTAGATATTTTTAAATTTCACTAAAATTTGCTGAAAATATAACTTCCGTTTAAATTTCTTTTTTATTTTATTATTAAGTTGAAAAAATATTGACAGATTTTTTATTTAATTGTGTAAAGGACCCATTATGTATTTTGACACATGAGTTTAGATAACTATGATTTTAAATAAGTATTCTAAGAAAGTTTTATAACATTAAATTTTTCAATAAAAATTTATAGGTATTAGTTACATTACATTTAGATTGCATTCAAATATTAAATAGGTAAGTAATTATGTTGATAAATTTAATATGTAAATAAATCATTAATTTATAACAATTAAATTTAAAATATGAATGTGGTAGAAATTTGAAAATTTGAATTGTTTTGTTTGTTTATACTGTTTATTCGAATTTGACAGAGGGGTTTAGGTTGTTTGAATTTTGTTTATGGTGAATGACATAATAATTAAATGAAATAAATTTTTATTCAAATAAGAAAATATGAGATTGAAAATAGTAGCAGCAAAGCATATTGTAATTGAAAAAACGCCGTGAGCAGCGGGGCCCCATCACGGTAGTCGAATTTTCCCCTTCATCTTCGGTATTGAATGTCTACAAGCGAAATGTGATTGAAAGTCTACAACCGAATTGTCATTTTGTTGGTTTCAAAACTGGTGATGAGTGTTCGGCTGATCGAGGCTTTAAAAAAAGGTATTAAGTATTTAAGGGCTGTATCTCAGTAAATCTCAATTTTGTGCCGATAGCAGTTAACAGGGAAAAAGCCAACACAATTCGTACGAGGGCATTCCTGCCCATGTTTATCCGCTAATTGCCTTTGTGTTTTATTTTTAAATATTAAAAAAGGAACTTAAATGGTAAACTGGAAGGCTTTTATGAAAATATTTTTTCTTTCCAAAAAAATCCAAAATTTCTATTTTATAAATACTAAAAATCCAAAATTCCTAATTTATAAATAAACAGTGACTTTAATAACATTTTCAAATTACTTAATATGTATGTATTTCATTTGTCATAAAAGTAAGTTCACTTTTTTTTAAATTTTTTAAAATTACTATTCGCCTACTTGTATTTAGAATAAACATAATGCATTTAAAACACATTTAACAATAGCATTCAATTCCGATGTAAAAATGGGAGAAGTGGGGGGAAAAGTGATGTGGACTCCCTACAAGGTACTAGCTGGATACTAACAGAATACACGTACAAAATTTCAGCCCTCTAGGTTTCCTTATGGAGTCTCTAGACGTGTTAGAAAACAAGCAAAAAAATTACGGAAATATTGGCGTAAAAATCGTGGGGGTAAGTGTTAAAAGTTGAAACCTCCAAAAAACAGTGTCTCGCTATTAGCTTAACCTGTACACGAAATTTCAGCCCTCTAGGTTTATTTGGGGAGATTTTGACCCGAACGAAACTGTTAAAAAACAAGAAAAATCATGTTCTTTTGGGTATAAAAATGGTGGGGGTAGGGGTTAAAAGTCGAGACCCCCAAAAGGCACCCCCTTGATACTAACTCAATCCGAATACAAAATTTCAGCCCTCTAGGTTTATTCGGGTGACCTGTGCGAGTGGTACAAACTTCGAAAACGTCAAAAATGCATGAAATTGTAGCTTAAAAATGAGGGGGGTGGGGGTAAAATATTAAAACCTCCAAAAAGCACAACCTAGGTACGAAATTTATCAACACACCAAATTTCTACCCTCTACGTTAATTCTGGGGGGCTGGGGGCCTGTTAGATCCAGCGAAAATCGTTTTTCCCCCCTCTACTCCCACCATATCATCCTAGGAAGCTGAATTTTGGATATGTTGTAGATAATTGACCGAAATATTATTTAAAACCGGTTTGGAAAAGTTTTATTGCTTTTCCGCCCCCCACCACCCACTTAAAGGTCGGGTCAGAAAAAAAATTTGCCCAAAATTTGACCCCACTTTGATAGTATGAGGTGCCTCGAAAATGAGCCCCATTTACCAAATTTCATCTCTTAACTTCCATAGGGGGGCCCTACACAAATTAAAAGGTGGCGGGAATATATATATATATATATATATATATATATATATATATATATATATATATATATATATATAATATATATATATATATATATATATATATATCAGACATTTTTTTTCTACATATTCGTGTTCTACGGGTGCGAAAACGGATAGCGCCCCTACTCTCGCCTCTCGCAGGTCTTATCGTATAGACTGTATAAGTCTAATTTTTCGGAGAAAATTCGACCAAAAATGGTAAAATTTTGCCAATAACCGGCTTCTGTAAAGCTGTTGCTGTACTGTTCTAGGTAAGAAAATAACTTAAAGAAACTGTATTAAGTAATATCTTTTCAATATTTTTTTTTAACAGAATTGATATTTTCAGATATAACATAAGTATGCTTTTCTGTACCGAAACTGCAGATAGGCAGATAGTACGAATCTGCTAAAAATTGATTCAATGATGTTTGCAAAGTTCTTTGCATGTAACTCAGATTTCTGTTCTGCCGGATTCCAGAATGTTAAAATATCAATGTAAATATTACTTGTTATACTGTTTTTGTGTGTAAGCGTCAGGTATACCTAATTAGTAAAACAATAATATTGGAAAGTGTTAAGTTATGTTTTATTCCCGATGTTACTGTCAAATTAAGACTATATTGTTTTTGTTCACAGATCTACAAGAGAATCGTACTTGGATGGTTGGATCTTCAAGCAAAGGTTGGATCTTCAATGAAAATAACAACCAAAAGTATTGATACAGTGACAAGTGTGGTGGAAGATTTTTTGACAGAATCAAAAAAAGAAAAATTACTACATGTCAGTACTTTAATACATGAAAATGATTTTATTTGCAAAAAAATTAATATGTTCTCATTACATTACCTATTGTATAGTAAAAAAAGCAATGATTGTGATGAATTTTTGAAACAAATACCGTAGAACGGGATAAATTGGGACAGGCGGGTGAATAGGGACGAAACGAAAAATGTTATTCATGAACTTAATTTACAAATACTAAACGTAAATGCGAACATATATCTTACTTAAATTATAGTATAATTATTATTTTTTCGGGTAACAATAGTGACTAAGCTTGAAGTTGAATAAAAAATATTAATAAAAATTGGGTTTCGATTGACGTCTTCAAACAGTGCTATTTTTTGTTCCTTAAACTTTATCTAAAAATTATATTTTTCGGTGCTCTAATGAATAAATTGTTGTTTAATCGTTAATTATTTTAGAACATATCTAAAAAAAAGACTGCAGGCTTTTAGTTGTTTTTATTCTTAAGAGGAAATAAAGAGGACTTGAAATTTGGGCTAAGTTGGAAGTTAATAGGGATTGAAAACGTGTGAATGGGGACAGTATATAGGTTAATAGGGACGTTCAAGTATAAAGGGACGAATGTGGGGTGATTAGGGACGTATGAAGTATGGATTGAGACATAGAAGAGAGCACTTTCAAGGTTATCAAGTCATTCGAAATTTTTATAAATACATTCAGCATAACATTTCTATACTACATAAATTTTATTTTCGATTCTACGTTTATTTTTATAGAAAATCATCAAGTACCTATTATTTCTTTTTTTACTATATAAATACAAAAAGTTCAAAATTATTTTATATTAGAATTTCAATTTTGGTCGACCCTACGGGTTGTCCCCATTTTCTCTTTTCTCGTCTCTTTTGAACCCAATTTTTCATAGAGAAGAAATTATACGATTTTTGTTAATTTTTCAAAAACCACCGATATTTTTAAATTTTTTTGGGTACTGTGATAAAGTGGCCATCTTCGCGTAAATTTTTAATATATTAAAGATTAGGTACTCATAAAATAAATACAAAAAAATACGGTGTGAATTCTGAATGCGTCCGTATTCATCCTTGTCTACGGTAGCACATTTTTTTAATGACAATAGAAGTGGATTATGGTACGATATATTTTCTGAAAAAAGTGCTTAGGACCAAAGTTATAGAGTTCAAAGTGATGCACTTCATGATGACTTTGAAGTCGACCTTGGGGTCAATTTCCAAAGTCATTTGAAAATCATTTAATATTTTTCAAAAGTGTGTTATTTGTCAGAATGTTTTGCCGATCTAGTTTTTTCAATATTTCTTTGCTCGTTTTCAGAATTTATATTTTAATTTCTACGGACAAATAACTTATTTTTTTCTTCGATTTGAGTAACTTTTATTTGCTGATGTTGACCATTAATTGATCGAAACATATCAAATATTTTTCAATGATTTTTTTAGCGAATTTCGAAAATTTTGAAAATTTTTTCACCGTTAGTAACTTAAAGTATTTGAATTCATTAAGTAATTAAATGATGTCCACAAGAACCTTTCGGACTACCATAAGTTATATGAGATCCCTAGGACCCTTTTTTTACTGTTAGGATAAACTTTTTACTAAAATTATTTTAGATGAATAAAGGTTATGTTGTATGAGTTTCGCTAGGGTTTACTGATCCCATTATTGTAAAAAATAAACTAACCGACCGATTTTGAAAATTTTTTCACTGTTACAGAACTAAATTATTTTAGATGGATACAACTATGCTGCACAAAATCCGTTTGGGTTCTTGGGTCCCAAAAATATCAAAATTAATTACCCAGCCGATTTTAAAAAATCTTTTACTCTTAGAAAGCTTAACTATTTTAAATAGGTACAGTTCTTAGATGAGATCCGCCCGTGCCTAATATTTGGAAATTCGCTATGTTATGCAGATTCTGCGACAGGGGTATTTTATTTTATATTCAAACTGTTGTGTAAGTAGATTTTTTATTTTGAATTCAGTTGCTCTAAATTACTTACTTTTCGAGAAAAACTAGGAAATATTTCGTTCTCCATTTCACTCGCACTTGCATTCTTTTTTTTTCTGTCTCATTTTTTGCAAGCTAAATTCGAAAAAAACCGCTTTATAAGTAGCGTGTCATGATTTTTTTAATCCAATTTAACGATTCGGCTATATTCTATTTCTCTGTCAGTTAAAGGTTTTTATAATGTATCTCTGTTCCATTTTTTTTGACAAAAAAACTCCCGACGATATCTGTTATATGATATGATCAGAATTTAGATTATATTTACACCTTCCTAAAATTAATAAGAGTTTGCTTTAATCGTATAAAAATTACGTTAAATCATATTCAAACAATAATATTTTTACGTAATTTTCTATCCAATTGACAATACACTTATGATTAGAATTGTATAATCAGAGTATTCTAGTATTAAATAATTTTGCACATTCAGTTTTTTTTTTTAACAAAGAAAAATTTTTTTAAATTTTGACACATTCTTTTATGAAATTTCGATTAAGAAATATTAAAAAATTTTAAAGCGAATCATTTAAAAAGAGTTAAAAATAAATTAAAAAGGAAACATTTCTCTATTTTAACATATTTGTAAAGAAAATTTTACAGTTTACTTACAGTTTTTTGAAAAAATGTAATAACATTTTTACATACAATAAAGATTATATTTGAACGGTAGGAAATCCACAATTTTTTTTTTATTTCTTTAATTAATTATTAAATTTGGTTTTAGAAGAAAATCTTCGTCTAATTCGCTCCAAGCCGAAAGTATAGCCACTAATAAGGACATTCCACTGTTAAAATAAATGGAAAATATATTGAAATTTATTTAATGAAAGCCATTTATACACATTTTTAAAATATCCTTTTGAATTATATAACAAATAAAATCTGTGTAAAAAAATCTAATTGACGTGTTTTTTCTCAATTTTCTAATATTAAGTAAGGCTCGTTAGTTAGGGAGTGATTGTGTCAAAATATGGTAATTTTAACCCTCTTTAAAAGAACATTTCGATTTTAACAATAAAAAAATTTTAAAAAGTGTTTTCGTTTTTCCCGGATTACCAAAAAGTTTTCATAGGCATATCTGTGACTAAAGTTGCCTCCCTTTCTTAAGAAAATAAAGTATTTTTAAAATTTTGTGCAAAAAAATAAAACACAATTAACGAAAAAAAAGTACGCGTTCCCATATTTTTAAGATTTTGTAGTACAAGAAAATCCTTATAAATTCATCATATCTGTTATTGCATTTACTAGCTTTTACGCAATTTAATAAACAGTATCGTTTTGATTTTTTAAACTCATTTAAGACATTTATTGTTAGTGAGACATATTTGAATTATTTTCCTAACTAATAAATTAAATTCTGTAGACTGATGTTTTTGTAGATAAAAAAAATTCTAGGTAACGTCTCTATTAGACAAAAGTCTGAAAAATGGACGTAGAATCTCACTGTTATTAATTATTATGTCTTAGTCTTTTGAAAAATTATTTTTTGAACAAAATAAGAATAGGAGGAATATAAACTTAGGGGTAAACGACAGGGGTATATAAACTTTATTTTAGATTCTACGTTTATTTTTACAGAAAATCATCAAGTACCTATTATTTCTTTTTTGAATGTATAAATACAAAAAGTTCGAAATTATTTTATATTAGAATTTCAATTTTGGTCGACCCTACGGGTTGTCCCCATTTACTCTTTTCTCGTCTCTTTTGACCCCAATTTTTCATAGAGAAGAAATTATACGATTTTTGTTAATTTTTCAAAAACCACCGGTATTTTTAAATTTTTTTGGATACTGCTGATAAAGTGACCATCTTCGCGTAAATTTTTAATATATTAAAGATTAGGTACTCATAAAATAAATACAAAAAAATACGGTGTGAAGTCTGAATGCGTACCTATTCATCCTTGTCTACGGTAGCACATTTTTTATTGACATAAATATTAGAAACGCAGGAAAAGAGACCAGAAATCAACATAGAAGTGGATTATGGTACGATATATTTTCTGAAAAAAGTGCTTAGTACCAAAGTTATAGAGTTCAAAGTGATGCACTTGATGATGACTTTGAAGTTGACCTTGAGGTCAATTTCCAAAGTCATTTGAAAATCATTTAATATTTTTCAAAAGGAGTAGTTTACTTTTCATCCCTAAATGGTTCAAAGTATATTCGAATGAATTTCACATGCAAGATAGAAAATAAGTGATCAAGAAGTAATTTTGAAAAATACTTGCTCAATCGCAATCGGAAAAATAATAGTTAATCATATGTTCAATTGAATTCCTAATATGATAACTATAGAGTAGCAATAAAAATTTTAAAAAATTTTGAAAATTTCTTATGTAACATAAAGTTAATGTTTAACTTACAATTGGAGTGATATTAAATCTTTTCTTAACTTTACTTCTAAAATTACTTACAAAAATGTTTTCTTCTAATTTTTTCTATAAATTTGCGCCTATTTTTCCATTTCGTCAGGTTTTTATTTTTTTTATTTTAGAAAAATAACGCAACAAATCAATTTTGAAGATAGATTGAGTCAATACATGAAATTACTGCTTATAGGTACAGGATATGGTCAAAGTTCGGCAATGGCTAATCATTTTCAACTGATCTTGAAAATCGATTTCAGGGTCACTATCAAGTGCATCGCTTTAAATTCTACAAATTTGAGACTCAGCCCTTTTTTCAGAAAATATGTCGTTTCAAAAATATTTAGCTATAACTGTTTTTATCTACAGAGGTTGAATGGTGTTTTCTACCCCTAAAAAGCGTATTTAGCCGAAATAAAAAAACACGTATTTAATATTTTTCGCTGTTTAATAAGTATGTTAAGTTTCATTCAAATTGGCGAGTATTAGTTGTGTAGTGTTATTTGTCAGAATGTTTTGCCGATCTAGTTTTTTCAATATTTCTTTGCTCGTTTTCAGAATTTGTATTTTAATTTCTACGGACAAATAACTCATTCTTTTCTTCGATTTGAGTAACTTTTATTTGCTGATGTTGACCATTAATTGATCGAAACATATCAAATATTTTTCAATGATTTTTTTAGCGAATGTCGAAAATTTTGAAAATTTTTTCACCGTTAGTAAGTTAAAGTATTTGAATTCATTAAGTAATTAAATGATGTCCACAAGAACCTTACGGACTACCATAAGTTATATGAGATCCCTAGGACCCGTTTTTTACTGTTAGGATAAACTTCTTACTAAAATTATTTTAGATGAATAAAGGTTATGTTGTATGATTTCCGCCAGGGTTTACTGTTCCCATTATTGTAAAAAATAAACTAACCGACCGATTTTGAAAATTTTTGCACTGTTAGAGAACTAAATTATTTTAGATGGATACAACTATGCTGCACAAAGTCCGTTCGGGTTCTTGGGTCCCAAAAATATCAAAACTAATTACCCAGCCGATTTTAAAAAATCTTTTACTCTTAGAAAGCTAAACTATTTTAAATAGGTACAGTTCTTAGATGAGATCCGCCAGTCCCCAAAATTTGGAAATTCGCTATGTTATGCAGATGCTGCGACAGGGGTATATTAAAAATAGAATATAACAAAAATTCAAAGGTCTGTCGGGCATTTCCTATTGTCGGCATTAGTTACTATCGATTTAGCATTTTTAATTTGAGGTGTTTTATCAGGTATGATTTTACGCTATCGGAGTTTGCACTATAATATTCATTTGACTAAAAAGGAATTATTTATTACAAATATAAAGGGTTTTTGTGTGACTTGTAAGAAATTTGGTGAAAACGTTGAAAGTGCAAAAATGTTGAATGAGTTTCTTCAACAAAACACGTTTGATACCTGAAATATGATTTTTTGGGCATTTTTGTGAAAAAATTAGTTTTTTGTAAAGATTTTTCCAAATTTAAAAGTCTGCAACATTTTTTTACACCATTGAAAAGAGGAGAAAAATTACATAAAAATGGTTTTTATAAACCATTAGGTATTCTATGTAACCTGTTTTCCGAGAAAATCTAACTTTTGTAAACGGAAATTCGCTATGTTATGCAGGTTGCTGCGACAGGGGTATTTGGCAATGCGTCATATGTCGTACGATGCTTTAAAAATGCAGGTACTTTAATAAACAATAAGTAACACTAATAACACATCACTGAAAATCCTTGATAATTCAATAAAGAGAGCAACCAAAAAGAATTACAGCGTAAAGAATAAAACAGCTTTTTTAATTTCTGACAAATGCCATTTTTAGTCGAATTTTCTCCGAAAAATTAGACTTATACAGTCTATACGATAAGAGCTGCGAGAGGCGAGAGTAGGGGCGCTATCCGTTTTCGGACCCGTAGAACACGAATATGTAGAAAAAAAAAATGTCTGATATATATATATATATATATATATATTTTCCCGCAACCTTTTAATATGTGTAGGGCCCCCCTATGGAAGTTAAGAGATGAAATTTGGTAAGTGGGGCTTATTCCGATGCACAACAATACTATCAAAGTGGGGTCAAATTTTGGGCAAATTTTTTTTCGGACCCGACCTTTAAGGGGGTGGTGGGGGGGCAACAAAACAATAGAAACTTTCCAAACAGGTTTTAAATAATGTTTCGATCAATTATCTACAACATATCCAAAATTCAGCTTCCTAGGGTGATTTGGAGGGAGTAGAGAGGTGGAAAACGATTTTCGCTGGATCTAACACGCCCCCAGCCCCCCAGAATTAACGTAGAGGATTGAAATTTGGTGTGTTGGTAGAGTTCATACCTAGGTTGTGCTTTTTGGATGTTTTAATATTTTACCCCCACCCCCCTCATTTTTAAACTACAATTTCATGCTTTTTCGACGTTTTCGAAGTTTGTACCACTCGCACAGGTCACCCGAATAAACCTAGAGGGCTGAAATTTTGTATTCGGATTGAGTTAGTATCAAGGGGGTGCCTTTTGGGGGTCTCGACTTTTAACCCCCACCCCCACCATTTTTATACCCAAAAGAACATGATTTTTCTTGTTTTTTAACAGTTTCGTTCGGGTCAAAATCTCCCCAAATAAACCTAGAGGGCTGAAATTTGGTGTACAGGTTAAGCTAATAGCCAGACACTGTTTTTTGGAGGTTTCAACTTTTAACCCTTACCCCCACGATTTTTACGCCAATATTTCCTTAATTTTTTTGCTTGTTTTCTAACACGTCTAGAGACTCCATAAGGAAACCTAGAGGGCTGAAATTTTGTACCTGTATTCAGTTAGTATCCAGCTAGTACCTTGTAGGGAGTCCGCATCACTTTTCCCCCCACTTCTCCCATTTTTACATCGGAATTGAATGCTATTGTTAAATGTGTTTTAAAAGCATTATGTTTATTCTAAATACAAGTAGGCGAATAGTAATTTTAAAAAATTTAAAAAAAAGTGAACTTACTTTTATGACAAATGAAATACATACATATTAAGTAATTTAAAAATGTTATTAAAGTCACTGTTTATTTATAAATTAGGAATTTTGGATTTTTAGTATTTATAAAATAGAAATTTTGGATTTTTTTGGAAAGAAAAAATATCTTTATAAAGGCCTTCCAGTTTACTATTTAAGGTCCTTTTTTAATTTTTAAAACTAAAACATAAAGGCAATTAGCGGATAAACATGGGCAGGAATGTCCTCGTACGAATTGTGTTGGCTTTTTTTCTGCTACCTGTTTTCGGCACAAAATTGAAATTTACTGAGATACAGCCCTTAAATACTTAAAACCTTTTTTTAAAGCCTCGATCAGCCGAACACTCATCACCAGTTTTGAAACCAACAAAATGACAATTCGGTTGTAGACTTTCAATCACATTTCGCTTGTAGACATTCAATACCGAAGATGAAGGGGAAAATTCGACTACCGTGATGGGGCCTCGCTGCTCACGGCGTTTTTTGACATACGACGTTTTGAAGTAACGGTGACGTTATGTTCTCTGAAAGATGTAAATTTGTAAAAATATTTTATGGTAATAATAATTAATGTTACTGTATTTTTTTAATCCTGAAAAGGTAGAAACTCAATTCAAAAAATTGTCTGATAAGATCGTGAGTTCGGAACCGGACGGAGGAGACACATTATCATCAAATTTCCATATTGCACCAATCATCTATTACCATATAAACCCCAAAAGCAATTAGACCGGGAGGCGGTAATAAGAAAGTGTTTACCCATCGATTTAAAGAAAATTTCATTTTTCATCTAATAGTTTATCATTAGCAGTTACGAAAAAGCTTTGTCGGTCAGGCCTCATCTTGTTCGGTTGCACGGGCCGACCTCGGAAAGTGGTCAAAGATGATTTGAAGGTCAAATATATTTACTCAATTATCTCTGCAACGGCGAGTCTGACAAAAAATTTTTAAGAAACTTTTTGTAGATAATATAATTGTCTATAAATTTTATTTGAAATATTTTGGCGAAAAATTGATATTTAAGAAAATATTGTAAAATAAGCTAACTAGCCAAAGCGTAAGAAAATTTAAGCCCTTATAACATTTCTATTTTAAATCCAAACAGAAACGAGATTCTTAGCTTTATAGAGCATTTATTAATATTTTATATATAATAATTTATTAAATTCACTTATTTCTATAGAGCATTTATTAATAAATAATTTCGCCTAGTTAGTTTCTTAATCCAGTATCTGTTTGCCGATTTTAAGCGCAGCGAAAGTGAACAAGTAATGTATGAAGCCACAGAAAATATGGCAACATATCGTTGAATTTTCACTTTGGAAAAATACTAGTCTGATATTATATTAGCGTAGACTTTTATATTACTACTAGCTGTTCCCCGCGGCTTCGCTGGCGTGAATTTCATAGTTTAGTAAAGGTAATTCCTAGTGGGAAGTTCGCTAAAATTTTTGCCCCTATTTTCTTATCATAAGCTTTGATAAGCATTATTTATTGAGAATTACCTTTGGCTAGTTATCTAGGAACAACTGGAAATTTCCAGAAACTAATTTGTCATTTCTTCAAACATAGATATAACATGGACTCAAAATCTAAGGTAAGCCTATAAAGCATATGTCAACGAATTTGGTATAGAAGTAAAAAAAGTAGGTTGACTTAAAATACTCAAATATTATATATTTTTAAAATAGCTAATATTTGTGCACTTTAAATAAGTATCCTCCCTTATCCTATTGGAAAATTTAAATCCCCCTAAGCCTGCTTGCATTATGCTTGAATGTTTCCTAAAGTAACTCACTCATTATTGGAGCGCCAGAACAGTAGGCGTTAAAAATGTAAACTTTGACCTCCCTCCATTTTTTTGCGTTTATTCCCTACTTTAATCTTTACAGGATTATTTTTCAAAAACTGTTGAAACATGTATTCATTAATTTATTTCTGACAACTATGCCCTCCAGTTTCATTCGTGTAAAATTATGTTAACTATAAGTAATAAGATACTTTAAATTAGTTATTCCGAGACAAACCAGACAAATTTAATTCAGAATTAGGTTTTTAAAGTGCTTCGCTCCGCTTGCCAAACAGTTTAAAATTCTATAAAAGGTTAATTCCATGTAACGCTTCGTTCCGTTCGGCAAACGACTCGAAAACAACCATATTAACATATTTAATTTCCAGACTTTGAAATCCTTTCATAGATTCCCATATTTGTTGTTTTAGAATTAACTGAATTTTGGATTCTTTTCGAGATCCGAAAACCCTGGTGGATATTTCAAAATTACGTTCAGTTCCTTCGTAATTAGGCTTTACTAAAATCCTTTTCTAAGGCGAAATTTTAATAAAAAAGGTCTGAAGTTAATGTTTAAATTTTTTTAATATTATTTTTATCGTAACCTAGGTAATCTATTGTTTTTCTTTCTTTTGTTTTCGTTTATTATTAAATGAGTATTTTTGATAAGCATATCAACTTTGTTCGTGAATATATTAACCTCCATAAAGAATATCGTGAAGTTTCTGACTGGAGATGTTGAGATGATGAAGCATCTAAGGAATAAATTTACAATGTTTCACTAAAATCTGTCCAGTGGTTTCTGTGTCAACCGTGCCCATCGAAAAGCTAACTTATCATATTATTATATAAATTCGATGTAACTTCCAAAGTATCAGTTTTAGGTGTAAGAATATCTGATATTATTAGATAGAGTGTATATTTCTTTACACAGTTATAATAAAAAATATAGGTGGTTCATTTAAAAAAAAGTTTTTCACAATAAACAAAAAAATATTTAAAAAATGCTTTATGTTACCACCCTGTATCATGTCAAGGAAGCTGAAATGCCACTGTCAGATAGAATATTAATAACAATTCCCAGCGAATTCAAATTTGTTGTTAAAAACACTTAAAATAGCAAAGTTGGTGTCAACTTCCGGTACCTTCCATACCTTTGAATCTAGTACAAGGGAAATGAAATTTTATTTAAATAGATGGGTAAGGGGGCCTCGAAAAATCGAACATTCTTCGAAGTCGGCCCGCGCAATCAGACAAGGTGAGACCTAGCCAACAAAGCTCTTTTGTAACTACTAATGATAAATTATTATATGAAAATGAAATTTTCCTTAAATCGATGGGTAAACACTTTCTTATTACCGCCTCCCGGTCTAAATAGTAAAACATATACAAAACGATGCATATCACCTTGTTATGGCCCATCTCAACAATAAAAATTCAAAAAATTTTATATGAGACAAAAATAGAATCATTTGAACACTGATTTTATATTTTTCGAATTATTAGCGAATTTCGAAAACTCGAAATTCAGCTATTACAGTAGGTCTCATGACGGAATTTGAGCCCGGGGCTATGGCAGAAATATGCTTTGAATACGAATACGA